>CM076571.1:52946949-53165873 GCA_034641835.2 Pinus albicaulis
GCAGCGCAGTTTTGAAGGAGGAAACTTCTCAAGGAAGTCACATCACCAATGAGTGGGGCCCGGGAGGGGAAAGCTCACCAAGAATAAGAAGGAGGAGATAGAAGCAAAGGATTCATTCATTCATCTTGTCTCAATCTTATGAATGATTGCAAGCTTCAGCTGTTTAGCCAGAGTTGCAGCACTGTTTAGTGCAAAAGGGATTCTCATGCGGGAATTCTATCTTCACCATTGGTATAGCTGATTGGGAGATCTAAGGAGGAGGTCCTGAGTTCAATTCTCATAATTTATATTTAGGGAAACCATTCTCCATCCTAGAAAATGCAGTCACTTCCAAGGATTGCGTTATTTCTGCAGTAGCTGGGGTTGCATCTTTCCATTTGTGCTTGTTTTAGAGGAGAAGGAGTCTATTTCACTCCGGGAGATCTATTGAGGAAGGCCTTGGGAAAAATATTGTATTGTTTTTCCATTTCAGATCATATTTGGTCTTTATTTATACTGTGTTGCTGGGAATAGCATTTTTTTCTGCAGAGCTACTTTTTGTGCTGCTATTTTGCCGAAAACCCTTGTCGGGGCATTCCGAAGTGCTTGTAAAAGAGGTCTAACCTCTCATTTCTGATTCCATGCTTAATGAAAGCTCTAAATATGTATTAAAATATATTTTCCCATAGATTCCATAATAAAAATAACGCTGTTGCAGTCTCCGGCATTTCTATTTTATGAAGCAGTGGGATTGGGGTGCTTTTATGCATATATGAGTTGGGGAGATCTTTTTAGAGTAGCTAGAATTATTTTTTTCTGATGCCATTATATATTTAAGCTACATACAACATATGTTAGAGGATCCAAGCCCTTTTCTGTGTTATTTTTTCATTGATTTCCTTATACAACGTCCTCATTGGAGATAATGCAGAAATTCCTAAAAAGGAACATTATAGTGGTATCAGAGCCCTGCTCTTGGCTCAACTTGTGGGGGGGGGGGGAGTTACCTTCAGCATGGGGAAGGAATACATCTCAAATCTAGTACTTAAAACCTTGCAGAACATTGCAAGGGATCTCAAGGAGATGAGATATGAAGAGGACTCTTTAGGGTTTTTCCATGAGGCAAGCACCAACACTGCAAATGGCATGAGGCATTCAGCTGCATCAAAAATCTCCACAATGCTTTCATTTCTAACTGAAGGAGATAAGAAGGGCACTCTGGGAGAATATTTTGAAGAGTATGAACTCCAGTCTCAAAGGTTCAAGGAGCACTTGAGCTTTCAGGAGTTTTGCCGGATCAAGGATGGAAGGAGGATTAATACTCATCCAAAGGAGGAGAAATTGATGCAAGGATAAGCCCTACAATGCAATATGGAAGGGTTATTCTTGCCCACATTTGATGGGAAACCTAAGTGCACAACAAAGGCTTAGGTGGAGAAGCTAGACACATACTTCCATCTCAACAAGGTTTCTGAGATAGAAGCCATCAAGATAGTTGCGCTACACCTAGAAGGGGAAGCTAAAGATTGGTGGTTTCATGGACTGACCACACTTGGGCACCATCATATCACTTCATACTCAACTTTCACCAAAAATGTAGTGGAGAGGTTTGATCCAAGGGATCCAGAAGCCCACTTTGCCAAGATAACCAAGATCAAGCAAGAGGGAGATCTTGAGGATTACATTGCTGAGTATTTGTAGCTTTCAGTGATGGTATCCAACCTCACTATGAGTAGGAAGGTATGCATGTTTGTGAATGGGATGGATGAACCATTACAAGGGTTGGTGAAATCTACTAAACCAACCACACTCCTTGAAGTCGTGGATAAAGCTAGAGATCTGCAACACATCTTGCCCAGGGCAAGAACCTATTTGCAGCAAGAGACTCACTCAAGACCAAGGGAGACAATCCATGTTAAATATTTGGAGGGGAAATGTCTTACGGGAGGGACACATCATGTCAAGACCTTCTAAAAGAAGGATGCATGCGCTGTACAATCCATGGAAGACTTTGCTCCAAGAGGGGGAACTGTTGCAGCGTTAAGAGGAGTCCCAAAGTATCTAACCTTGAGGGTGAGAGGCACCATCATGGGGCAAAGCATTTCTGTATTGATAGATAGTGGAGCCACTCATAATTTTATTGATGCACAACTGGTACATAGGAGAGGAATCCCCATGGAGGAGTTTGAGGGATTTTCAGTTTTGGTCCCAGGAGCTATGACCCTGCAATGTGCCAAGTATGTTCGGGCACTAACCATTAATATGGGGACCTATACATTGATAGACCACTTCTTTGTGGTAGATATTACAGACACCAATGTCATATTGGGAGTCCAGTGGTTAATCACTCTTGGGAGAGTTACCACTAACTGGAGAACCTTGGAGATGGAATGGACTGGAGGGGAGGATGGCTAGCAACAAAGAATCAAGGGTATAAACACATATCCCCCTCAGGTTGTTTCACCACATAGGATGGAGGCAGATTTGCATAGAGGGGATGTTGAATGGGTAGTGGAGCTGCATATATCAGAGGTGAAGGGAAAGGATTCACCAGTGCATCCAGATGTTCAGTCGCTCTTAGACTGGTATTCTACAGTATTTGGAGATATCCCACCAGGAGACCTCCTAACCTAGGGTTTGAACACACCATTGAGTTGGAACAAGGGATCCAAGTAGTAATCACCACTCCTTATAGGCATCCCAAGGCTTATAGGGATGAGATTGAGAGAGCTATCCAAGAGCTGCTAGCTCTAGGACACATCCGGCCTAGTACTAGTCCTTTTGCTTCCTCGGTGGTTTTGGTAAAGAATAAAGATGGCACATTGAGGATGTGCATTGATTATAAGGCCTTGAACAATAAGACTATGAAGAATAGGTACCCTATACCCAAGATCAATGAACTCATGGATGAGTTAAGGGGATCAAAATACTTCTCCAAGATTGATTTGAGGTTTGGGTATCATCAAATCAAGGTGAGGGAGAAAGATATCCCCAAGACAACGATCAGATGTCACTATGGGCATTTTGAGTTTCTGGTAATGCCCTTTGGATTGACTAATGCTCCAGAAAATTTCCAATCCTGCATGAACCACATCTTTTGTGGTCATTTGAGAAAGTTTGCATTGGTCTTCTTTGATGATATTCTTATCTACAACCACACTTGCGAGGAGCACTTGCAGCATATTGAGACAGTCTTACATATCCTCAAGAAGTAGAAATTCTATGCCAAGCTCTCCAAATGTGAATTTGGCCTCACAGAGATGTTGTATTTGGGGAACATCATAGGAGTGGATGGAGTGAGGGTACATGAGGAGAAGATCCAGGATATCAGAGATTGGCCTGAACCCAGGAATGTTACAGAACTCAGAGGGTTTGTGGGCATATGCACTTATTACCGGAAGTTTGTGAAAGGATTTTCACAACTAGCAACACCACTCACAGACTTGACAAAGAAGGGAGCTTTCCATTGGACACCTACAGCGCAAAGGGCTTTTGATAAGCTCAAAGAGGTAATGAGTAGTTGTCTTGTTTTGGTTTTACCTGACTTTTCTCAACCTTTTGTGCTAGAATGTGATGCATCAGGTGAAGGTATTGGGGTAGCCTTGATGCAAGGTGGGCATCCTATAGCCTTTGAGAGTAGGAAGCTGCTCCCTCATGAGAGGTTATACCCCATCTATGCTAAAGAAATGTTGGCTATCATGCATGCATTAGCCAAATTCTGGCAATACTTGGTGGGAAATAAGTTCAAGGTGAAGACTAATCATAACAGTCTTAGATTCTTCCTTGAACAGAGACAACTCCAGGAGAGACAACATAAGTGGGTGAGAAAAATCCAAGCTTATGATTTTTACATAGAATATGTCAAGGGGAAGAGCAATATAGTAGCTGATGCACTATCCAAGAGGCCTACAACGCTGTCCTTCAGGGGCATGGACATAGATTGGAAGGCTCAACTCTTAGTTGAGTATTCCAAAGATGACTTTGCATGTGAGATACTTGATGGGGTGGTATCGGATGAGAGGTTTAGAGTGATGGATGAGGTTATCTATTAATAGGACCGGATCTTCTTGGTTAAGAATTCTAAGCTCAAGGGAAGATCTTATTGGCATCACATGATTCACCACTTGCTGTGCATCAAGGTTTCATGAAGACTTACAAATCTATTAGAGAGAGATTCTCATGGAAGGGTATCAAGGAGGATGTGCTCCAGCATGTTAGAGAATGCCCCACTTGCCAGCGGAACAAGGGAGAACACACTCACCCTGCTGGATTGTTGCAGCCACTACCTTTTCCGGATGGGAAGTGGGAAAGTATCTCTATGGAATTCATCACCGACTTACCGACAGTACAAGGTAAGGACTATATCTTTGTTGTTGTTGATAGGCTAACAAAGTACTCTCATTTCTTTGCCATTTATGCACATTATACTGCTTCATAGGTAGCTGAGCTCTTCTTCAGAGATGTATTTAGACTCCATGGTCTCCCAAGGACCATAGTGAGTGATCGGGACAACCGCTTCATGGGTGGATTTTGGCAGGAAATTTCCAGTTAGTAGGGACTGATTTGACTCCAAGCACTATCTATAATCCCCAAACTGATGGACAGACTGAGATAGTGAACAAGTGGCTAGAAGGCTACTTGGGGAACTTTGTGGTAGGGTAGTAGAAAGCTTGGCTGCGTTGGCTTCACTTGGGAGAGTATTGTTACAAAACTACTCACCATACTTCTATTGGCTTGACTCCATTCCGAGCCTTATATGGGAATGAGGCACTCTTATTTGTTGATGTTGTGTTTGGGGAAAGTAAAGCTCCAAGTGCAAAGGATTGGATTCGGGAAAACCAAGACATACTCAGGGCACTCAAAGACAACATTGCCACTGCCTAGAACCAACAGAAGATGTATGTAGACCGTGATCGGATAGAAAGACAATTTGAGGTGGGAGATATTTTCTACCTACGTCTTCAGCCTTACAAACAGTCCACACTCAAGGAGAAGGGAGCTGAGAAGCTCAAGCCACGTTTCTATGGGCCATACAGGGTGGTCAAGTGCATCGGTAAGGTAGCATATGAGTTGGAGCTTCCTAAGGGGAGCAAGATCCACAATATATTACATGTCTCTTGCCTCAAGAAGGCCATCAATAGGAATGTAGTTTCCAACATGGATCTCCCCCCTATTGATGATGAGGGCCACTTAATCTTTTAGCTAGAAGCAATCTTAGACACAAGGGAGAGGCAACAGAGAAACAGAGTCATCAAGGAATATCTGATTCGATGGAGGAATCTACCAGATGAGGATGCCACTTGGGAGGGAGAGAAGATCCTACAACATCCTTATTTATTGTTGCTTATGGGCAAGCAAATTTTGAGTGGGGAGGACTGCAATGTTCCCAATTAGCCATTGCCACTTGGAACATTATAACTACCCCAATTTTGAAATAAGAAGTAGGAAAGGAAATAAAACATATCCTAGTGTGACAAGGGATTGAAATAGGAGGACAAAAATAAAGCTTCTTTGGCGTGAAAGAGGGGCAAATCAATGATCTAGCTATAGTTGACCAAGTCAACAACGCTGTCACAAGAGGAGGGAAAAATACTAGGGTAGCGCAGTTTTGAAGGAGGAAACTTCTCAAGGAAGTCACATCACCAATGAGTGGGGCCCGAGAGGGGAAAGCTCACCAAGAATAAGAAGGAGGAGATAGAAGAAAATGATTCATTCATTCATCTTGTCTCAGTATTATGACTGATTGCAAGCTTCAGCTGTTTAGCTGGAGTTGCAACACTATTTAGTGCAAAAGGGATTCTCATGCGGGAATTCTATCTTCACCATTGGTATAGCTGATTGGGAGATCTAAGGAGGAGGTTCTGAGTTCAATTCTCATAATTTATCTTGAGGGAAACCATTCTCCATCCTATACAACACAGTCACTTCCAAGGATTGCGTTATTTCTGCAGTAGCTGGGGTTGCATCTTTCCATTTGTGCTTGTTTTAGAGGAGAAGGAGTCTATTTCACTCCGAGAGATCTATTGAGGAAGGACTTGGGCCAAATATTGTACTGTTTGTCCATTTCAGATCATATTTGGTCTTTATTTATACTGTGTTGTTGGGAATAGCATTATTTTCTGAAGTTGCTACTTTTTATGTTGCTATTTTGTTGGAAACCCTTGCCGAGGCATTTCGAGGTGCTTGTAAAAGAGGTCTAACCCATCATTTCTGATTCCATGATTAATGAAAGATCTAAATATGTATTAAAATATATTTTTATGTAGATTCCATAATAAAAATAATGTTTTTGCAGTCTCTGGCATTTCTATTTTATGAAGCAGTGGGATTGGGGTTCTTTTATGCATATATGAGTTGGGGAGATCTGTTTAGAGTAGCTAGAATGATTTTTTTATGATGCCATTCTATATTTAAGATAAATAAAACATATATTAGAGGATCCAAGCCCTGTTCTGCATTATTTTTGTACTGGTTTCCTTATACAACGTCCTAATTGGAGATATTGCAGAAATTCCTAAAAAGGAACATTACAAAATACTAGTAACACCTCACCCAACACTTGTCATTTTATACAAATCCCCACGTGGTAAAAAAACAACTCACCTAAAAAAATAACAACCTATATTCTTTCTAGAATTAGGAAACATGTATTTACATGTGAAAACCGCTATTTCTAATTTGCACAAAATCAAAATGGAAGAAAATCTATTCTCTCTAGGAAAAATTTATGACCCTTTTGGGTCTATATAAAATCAGATTTCTTAGGTGTTTATGCTCCTTCTTTAAACTCCCTCGGTAGAAAATTTATGACCTCCTAGTCATATGTCTTCAAACTTTTTGTACTCCTCCTGGATCCTATGCTTTGTGTTGTTGCTGGTCATGGGCTTGTTTTAGTTGTTATGTTTCTATCTTCAATGTTCTAGGGTCCCATACCTTTCTTTTCTTCCTTATTACTGTGTTGATGTAATCTTCCACATTCAACCACATTTTATTTCTTGCTTCCTTCTCTCTTTGTTGGTTTCTATGAGTTTGGAAAAATATCATGACCTGCTTCTTGGTGTTACACAACATTTTGTCACTGTCCCTGCAATCCCCATCTCGCAAATTGGAGGGTAATTTCTATGACTAATAAGAAGTGTCTTCCCTTGCAAAGACCATTATTGCATCCCTTTACATGAGAGTAATATTCCTTCTGTTGACAATTCCTTGAGCAGAGCTTCAGAAACCCCTGTTTTTTCCTTGGCGTGAGTAGCCAGTTCTGCCCTCGCACCAATGAGGAAGATTAACACTGGGACCCACACCAGTTGTCGCTCTCTCTTAGTTAGCTACCCGTGACAAGCTATTTATGGAATTTAAAAAAAAAATAAAGGCGAAGATTCCACTTCAACAACTTCGAGGATGAATCATTGGGAGTGGTTGGATTGAATAACCACAGACTCCCTCCTTTAGTTTATGGTTTCCACCTCCCATGAGAACCTCCTAAAGGATAGGCCTCCCTCCCACCTTTGTAGGGATCCTAACCTCCTCCTTTTCCTTTATATAAAGAAGTTATCTCTCTTTGCATAAGCTAGCTGAACTTGGAGAATTGAACATACTATAAAAAAAATACTAGAGAGATAGAATAAGAAGGAATTATGTTGAGAGAGCTTGAGTCCATGTCTTTTGAGAGAGCTTGAGTCCATGTCTTCATCCTGTATGAATTCCCTGATGAACATCTGAGACGTGCTCTGACTGAACCCCGCTAGAGGAGACTGTGACGTCAAAGCATTGGTTGTAACTCTTCCTTCTATCAATACATATACATGAATATTGTTTGGTTCCCATTTTGTATTATTTTAGATGTTTAATGCAATATTCTTAGCCCTCTTTAACTGGCTAGTAGTTATGAGTGAAACCATTATGTTGTATGTTATTCTTATTTGCTGTTCTATGCACAGGTATCTGAGCGTAACTGTGAAAGGATTGTGACTTGCCAAGGCAGGAGCGAGAGACTACTACCACTATAGCAACGTCGACATCGTTGGACTCCAGGTAGGTCGATCTACCGTGTCCTCTTTTCATTCAGTAATTAGGAATCAACACTCTAGCATGTCTCTTTGTTTCTAGACCCACTCTAGGGCTAGAGGGATTGTCTCTGTCTGCAGAGAGGATTTACCTGCTTAACAAATTGGTGACTCCCAATGTCATTAAGTTTTAACGAGTCCGACAAAGGAAGAACTCGACAACTTTTCATGTTTAGAGAGTTTGAAAAGAAGCGATAAAGAAAACTCCAACAAGTCCCTTTTTGTAAATAGTCTCATAGATCCAAAATGGTAGAAAACAATATCCGAGAGAACCTCTTAGTCGCGATAGGCTAAGGTATTCCTTTTTCGTAAATAATCTATCTCAGCCCAAAAAAGGGATAAACGTATAATGGGTAGATATCGTTTCACAGCCATTTAACGAGTTCAAAACGATAATATTCTCGACAATATTTTCAATTTTAGAGAGTCAGAAAAGAGTTAAAAGTTGACTCCTCCAGGAGGAACGAGTGGCTTTAAGGGTAGCAACTGGTTCTGGTGATGGTGGAACTTCTCAGAACAAGTAAAGCTCAAGAGGCTGGCTAACAAGACCACTCATTACAGCGGTTCCTTAGGACTGGGTAAAACAATCAAGTGAAGGCATATGATCGGCCAAGAAGACGGTGATGACTGAATGAGAAAACCAAGGTTCATCTGGAAAAACAGGCTGATAAAATGGAAATCACGAGAGGTAAAATAAGAATGGTTTCATTTTTACACAAGCTTAAAACTTTGTAGAAAAATATGCTTGAAACTAGTTTCATTTTTACACAAGCTTGAAACGGAAACAAACTATGCTTGAAATGATTTGCACGCCCCCAGCATAGTGACTCAATTCGAGGTACATGCCCCCCAATATTTAGTCCAGCTACAATGAATTAAAAGTGGATGGAGTGAAGGTTCAAATTACGAGATCATAGAAAGACTCGACTGGGATTTCACGAGATCGTATCAAAGACTCGAATTGAACAAGAACGTGTTTCATTGTTTTAATGAGGTTGACAAAATAAATGAAATATCCTTGTGAAATCTTGTTTCATTTTTTAACGAGCTTGACACAAGGAAATGAACTTTGCTCATACAAACTTGTTTCATTTTTTAAGGAGCTTGACACAAGAAAACTAAATCTGCTCCCATGAGCTTATTTCATTTAAGGAGCTTGACACAAGAAGAAAAACCATGCTAGAAGTTTGCCTCTGTGGTTTTCAACCTCCCTCTGATTCCCTGTTGGTCCTGATTCACTATTATCATGTTCCTCTATCTTGTGTCGATGATGTGGGAAACATTATGGCCCACCTTTGATCAGGTCACTTCTTGTCGACTTTAGCTCATTATCTAGGAATTTGATTTAGAGACTCCCTTATGGTACCTTGGAGCCTTCATGCCTTAATGGCAGGTTCTTTGCATTCGACGCAAGGTCCACCTCAATGGCCTTCGATCGAGTGATTCTATGGGTGTTCGATGCCAGATCACTATTCAAATTCCATGGATTGTACCTCTTGTACCTTGAGGGCCATTGTCATTATTGGTGGTTTATTTCGCGTCTGCTAACAGATTTCATCATTGGCTGGTAATCAGACGATTTTCTTGCATGTTCAACTTCAGCTCATATATTCGCATGCTTGAATTTTTACTTGTTTGGGTCGAGATGGAGCGCAAGACCCTGGGTTTTTTCTGATAAAATTTAGGCTGAGGATTCTTGTGTATTATCATGAATTATTGCATGACACTTTTGATTGGATGGTTGCAACCATACCTGAGTCTATTTGTTTATCCTTACCACTGGATGGCTGCATCCATACCTCGGATCTCAGTTTTTTATGTACTCTATTATGGATGGCTGTGCCCATACAAAATGTTCATGTGTCAGATATATCAGTTGTATTTGTAATTGCAGGTTTTCAGACAATGGTGTCTAGTTCGAACGCGTTCTCGTAAAGCATTTCGCCCCTCCCTCTCCCTCGAACCTCATGCTCTAGGGGGCATATGTTACACAACATTTTTTCACTGTCCCTGCAATCCCCATCTCGCACATTGGAGGGTAATTTCTGTGACTAATAATAAGTGTCATGCCTTGCAAAGACCATCATTGCATCCCTTTACATGAGAGTAATATTCTTCTGTTGACAATTCCCTGAGCAGAGCTTCAGAAACCCCTGTTTTTGCCTTGTCGTGAGTAGCCAGTTCTACCCTTGCGCCAATGAGGAAGATTAAAACTAGGACCCATGCTAGTTGGCGCTCTGTCTCAGTTAGCCACCTGCGCCAAGATATTTATGGAATGTTTTTAAAAAATAGAGGCGAAGATTCCACTTCAAAAACTTCGAGGATGAGTCATTGGGAGTGGTTGGACTAAATAACCACGGACTCCCTCCTTTAGTTTATGGTTTCCACCTCCCATGAAAACCTCCTAAAGGATAGGCCTCCCTCCCACCTTTGTAGGGATCCTAACCTCCTCCTTTTTCTCTATAAAAAGAAGCTATCTCTCTTTGCATAAGCTAGCTGAACTTGGAGAATTGAACATACTATAGCAGAACTACTGGAGAGATAGAATAAGAAGGAATTATGTTGAGAGAGCTTGAGTTCATGCCTTCTTCCCGTCCGAGTTCCTTGACGAACATCTGAGATGCGCTTCGACTGAACCCCGCTGGAGGAGACTGTGACGTCAAAGCATTGGTTGTGACTCTTCCTTCTATCAATACATATACACGACTATTGTTTGGTTCCCATTTTGTATTATGTTAGATGTTTAATGCAATATGATTAGCCCTCTTTGACTAGCTAGTAGTTATGAGTGAAACCATTATGTCGTATGTTGTTCTATGTGCAGGTATCCAAGCGTAATTGCGGAAGGATTGTGACTTGCCAAGGTAGGAGTGAGAGGCCACTACCACAATAGCAATGACGACATCGTTGGACTCCAGGTAGGTCGATCTACCATGTCATCTTTTCATTCAGTAATTAGGAATCAACACTTTAGCATGTCTCTTTGTTTCTAGACCCACTCTAGGGCTATAGGGATCGTCTTTGTCCACAGAGAGGATTTACTTGCTTAACACTTGGTCATTTATGATGTGGTGCACCATTTTTTTTCATTATGGTTATGCAGTTTGAGAAAGGGAATGGAGGATTACCAATCTCTTTTGGTACTACATATATGAAGCAAATGGACTTAATTTTCTGGGTTGGCATACATGGTGTCACTATCCCAAAGAGAGGATTTGGAGATAATGAACTGGTGCTCTCCTAGAAAACCCACAGATTGGTCAACAACAATGTCTAGGGGACTGGGTTGCTGATGTAAGATGAAGGAATAATGAGGGGTATCATCTCTAGAGTGATCTAAAGTGATATGGGACTTTAGATGTTCTTCTAAATGGGGAAGAATGATGGTACTAGAGTCTACAAGACCATATGCACTAGAAGAGTTGTGGAGAATTACTTCTCCTAGACTCTCAAATATAGTTTCCCCCTTACCTAAACATTGGGTGTCAATGTAATGGCCACAATGTGTATGTGGTTCGAATGCATGGGTTTGATGTAAGGGGGGATAGATAAAGTTAGGGGTGGTGACTACTTCCATAATTTCATCATCGTAATAGAAGATGGGGTGACTGGTGGAAGAAAGACCACCTGACATGGTGAAGCTGCCTGACTCATCATCATGAGAAGAGAGGTTCACATGTGCATTGTCACAAGGGGTGACAGAAAAATAGGAAGATGAAGGATCCACTGATGTTGAGCCCAAGGTGATCGCTGAAGGGAGGTTAGGTGAAATAGAAGGGGAAGTCCCAGGGGGTTCTTCCATCGTGGATCTCATAGATGATGACAGGGAGTTGATAGTGGCTAAATAATCTGTCATTTCAACATCTGGAGGGGGAATTTAAATAGGAGTGGATGTGTCGTCTGGTTCTGATGAAGAAAAATGCTCAAATAAGGGAGTGGTGGACTCGTTACGCTTTGCCTCGAATTGGAAAACTGACACTAGAGAGTTGCACAAGTTCTCGAGGTGGGAAAAGAGGTGGGTATAAGGGCTATGGAGATCACACAAAGCACAAGGGTGGTTGGTGTGAATAGTCTTGGGGTTCTTGGCTGCAATTGAGGAAGGAACAGAGCTTTCCGAGATCATAGACTCAGGGAACGCGACATTAACCATGGGCTTGAGATGAGGAAATTCAGGAAAATTATGGGTGGCATGACTGAAAACATCACATAAAGCACACATAGGTGTATACTTTGGAGGCTGAGGAGGGGCAAGGTTTGTTAGGGCAGCCTTGTCTTTAGATGCCTTCTTGCGAGCTTTGCCCCCATTACCTGAAACTATCGCAATAGGAGTAGGTTCCTATTGAGGTGGCTGAGGCACTGTAGCAGAGGTAGGGGTCATGGGGACCGGTTGAACCAAGGTCAAAGCAAGATAAGGTTTGGGCTGACAAGGTGGGGTAACAGTTGGGGGATCAATGTACCATATGGGAATCCCTAGGGTCAATTGAGGAAGGGATAAGGTAGCCATGAAAGGTACCGAGAACACTCCAGGAGGGGGAGCTAGGAACGTTATCTGACCAGAGGGGTAATGGCCAGGTGGGACGGCTCCGAGATGGATAAGGCTAGGAGGAACCATGCCAGGAGCGTAGAGAGGGTCATGGATAACAACTGTAGGTGAAGGCCGGGAGGAGGGGGTCTAGAAGGCTTAATCGAAGGGTTAGTAGTAGGTTGCGGAAGGCAGGGCTATTGACTAGCCGAAGCGAGTCACTTAAGGGAAGCCCGAGATGGTTGCATCATGCAAAAATTCGATGAGCTTGGATTAGAGACAGGAGGAGGAAGACTAGGGAATGAACCAAGCAAAGAGGAGTATTTGTAGACTCCGGGTGAGACACTGGTCAAGGGGTCGATAGTTTGCTTATTGGCCACCAAAGATATGATGGACTCAGGGGAGGTCTGAGACTTCGGTTTGTAATATGTCAACTAGTTAATGGTGACTATATTTCCATTATGAGGGAAGGAAATCTTGTGGTGAACCACATATGGGACAAAAAACATCGCATAGGTGTCGCTATGACCCAATAGAATGTTGTAATCTAAAGGGGCATCAATGAATTCTAGGTCAACGCAAACAATCTAGCCCGCAAGAGTAATAGGAAAATTGCAGAACATGCCAATGGGCTTGGAGGAGTGGCCGTCCCATGCTTGGATGGTGATAGTGGAAGTGTCCAACTTAGGTGATCCAAGTTCCTTCCAAACCGAAGTGGACATCACACAGGTGGATGCCCCCTCATCAATGATACAACAGGAAACGTTGGCATTCTGGATGTTGACGGGGATTTGGAAGGCGATGGAAGCAGGAAGGGGAGAATGTTCTAACCGGTCAACATAGAAGATGATCAATCGATCATCTGAAGGATCTATAGTGCCCATGGAAGATAGAAGATATTTTTCATTGTGAAGGGCATGACTGGAGGAGTTCTAGCATTGAGATGGCAGTAGGAGATTGAGCCAAATCATCTACTATACTATATGAATGGGAAGCGTTTCCAGAAGCAGCGTTTCAGTGTAATGTTCCCTTAGAGATCTTGGTATGAACCTCCGTCTTAGGTTGAGGGATCTACAAAGGACCATTGGTTGTCGAACGAGGCTATGTAGAACCTGAAGAAGGGGGCTTGGGGGCAGACATAGTGGGGGGGCTTGTTGTACTGACGAGACCGAGTTTGAAGGTTGAGGTCAATGGTAATGGGTTGGTTAGAGTTCATTATGAGAATATGCTAATTAGAAGTACTAGAGGTGGGAGGTTGAGTGGCCGCCTGACCTTTAAGTGGTTGGGTAGCCACAAATCCTTGTTGAGGGAAAGGATTAGTAAACACAGCTAGCTGACTAGGCATAGCATTGGGAGGGATGGAAGGGGAAGCTTGATGTCCTCGTGATGCTGCTTGAGTCTCCGACATCTACCGCATCTGTGGTAAAAGAGGAAAATCGTGGGTGCAATGACCATAAACACCACAACAAGAACAAGGCTTATTCATGCGAATAGGCATGTCCTAATTGGGCTTAGTGCCCTGTTGCTTGTTAGTAGTGTTAGGTGCATTGCCTTGGGGACTAGGTCTAGGATTACCGAGGGTAGATTGATTTTGGGTGCCTTTCATCTTTTTTTTGGAAGTAGGAGGATTAGTTGCGCCCTGATGTGCATACACCTACCCATGAGTGGGTGGTGGCTGCTGTTGCAGGGGTTGATAAGGCAAGGGAGGTGGGGGTACTAATGCTTGAGGAGCTGGAGCACTAGGCTATGGATACGGATAATAAGGAGGTTGGGTAAAATTGTGGTAAACAGGTTGGGCAAAAGGAGGAGGCATGTTGTATCCTGGATACATGCTACTGGGAGGGGGAAAAGTGCTGGAGGTGCTAGCCCCTCCCTGAGGGAAACCATAGCCCATGGGAGGTTGTGCGTATGGATGAGAAAGAGCTCCAATGATACCGTCAGTGCCATGGTATGCCCTCGGTGCGTTGGGACCACCGGGTCTAGGGAGATCATGTAAGACGATATAAACATAACCAGACTTAGTGTAGATCAAGTCACATTTTAATGCAATCTGGAGAGAAAATTCTTTGGTTTGAGGGAAATGCGATGCGACATCTTTGCCGATAGCAGGAAAAAGGGATCTAAGGAACGAGTCCATGTAGACAGGGTCTTCGAAGGTAGGGGCTCGACATAGGCTCTTTTTTCTCTACCATTCCTGGACATGATCAGATAGGCGGGTCACAGACGATTGATGGAAAGAAGTCAAAAGTTTGGTACCAGTGTCATAATGAAGCGGAAGATGGAAATAAGACATAAGAGACTGGGCAAGAGTCGCAAAGGTGGTATGAGAGGAGGAGGCCTAATTAACATACCAATTATAAGCTTCGCCAGTAAGCATACGTTGGAACAACCGAAGATGGACAGAGTCATCGGTAATGGAGTTAGATGAACACCACATGTGGAAAGATTGAACATGGTTTGTAGGATATTCTCCAGCAAGAACTTAAAACTTGGGGACGTCGGAAGGGAGCTTGGTTGGCATAGTAGGCCAACTAGCGTCATGGCGTATGGGGTCATTGATCAACTAGTTAAAATTGGGAAGACTGAGGCCTACCATATAAGGGAGCAAGGGAGTAGCCGGGATAGTTCTTGTTGCGGTCCCACTAGTAGTATTCCCAACATTAGGGTTGGGGCTACCACTAGCGTTAGGTCCTGAACCAGACATGGTGAAGATGACAGGGGGAGAACTAAGGACGAAACCAGAAGGGAAACCCAATGAACCAAAAGAGGAGTTGGAGTGCAGACTCGGTGGAGGACTAACTCAAATCCTATGCGGAGGGGTAAGTCTTCCTACCGAAAACTGAGGATGAAGGCAAAGAAGTCTCCGAGATAAATGCCTTGGGGGTGCAATGAGGAAAGCACAAACACGGCACAAAGGGAAAAGAGACCAACAAGGGCAAGGAGGTGCAGGATCAACTGATTACAATGTCAAAACAAGGGTACAGAGGTGCAGGATCAATTGATTACAATGTTATAGTATTTTCCTGGCGGTGTTAACCAGGCTCTTCTTCACTTAGGATGTGTGTGTTAAGTGTGTAAATTTTAATTTTTAAACCCAGGAATTTGTAGAGAAAAATAAAAAGTGTGTTGTATAACTATAAATAAACATGTAGATAACAGTATATGAAACTGAAATAACAGAAAATAAACAGCTAATTATGCATTAATCTAAACCCAAGGAGGCGGACCTCTCAACAACTAGTCTATGGGTGGCAAAAAATCTAGTCAAAACACACCAAAATAGCCAATATATCTAAATTCGGGAGGGATAAAGATCTAAAGGTTAGATATGCTGGAAATAGGTGCAGAAAAAAAACAAAAAATCAGAGGGAAAATTGCTGTAAATGAGGTGGCGAAAGGCTATAACTTGGAGGGAAGCGAAGAGGACCCTAGTGGAAGACCCAAAGAAAACTAAAAGGAGGTGTTTTGGAAGGATAAATAACCAATCTGAAATGGATTTGACAATAAGGGATTAGATCTGAATAATGGCTGAACACACTAAAATTTCAGACGACTTGCAGTAGCTAAAACTCTTCCAAGAAAGGGGGAGGGTACTAAAGCCCTAGGGGGCTAGGTTCCCACTTTGATGAGTAAAATAGAGCAAGTACAGGTCCAAAATGGGTGGATATGGAGGTCAGAAAACCCTGAACGGAGGCCGAGACAAACCCAGAAAAATCTTAAAAAAATTCCCGCAAAAAGTTCAGGTTGCAGTTTCTGACCTGTTTTCTGCAGAGGTCGCAGGTTTTGGCCTGTTTTCTGTGCCCTAAAGCTCCAGGTCACAGGTTTTGGCCTATTTTCTGTGCCCTAAAGCTCTAGGTCACAGGTTTTGACCCAAAAAGTGCAACCTACACTTTCAGCACTCTCGGGAGCAGGTTTCAGAAAAGTTTGTCGTCTTAGCTATGACTGATACTTGTCGCCTGCGCAATAGGTTTGAAAACACACGAAAGTTAGAATTTTTAATGTTTTAGGGTTTTATAGGTTAAAAACAACATCAAGAAAATAAAAACAAGATGCTGAAGAGAAATCCTAGGGTTTGAAGCAGCTGGATATGCAGGGATCTGAAAAACGACATAGGTCGTAATCGTAAACCCTTGTGGAGTCGCCAGTTGTTAGTATGAATATTAATCACAAACGTACAAAAAAATCTCACTTTAGCTGTGCATAACAAACAATCCTAACAAAAAATATGGCTGCCAATTTCTTTAGATCTGTAGTTATTTGACCAAGATAAATGCTACAAAATCTAGATCTATGCAGTAAAAGACATTAATTAGTAAATAAAAGAAAGAGTTGCTCCATGCATCCAATAGACAAGACAAGAATATTTTTAAAGAATTTTTGTAATTTTGATACCTGGGAAGGGAACATAGAAAGATGTTACCAGTCCCCCTCAATGGAATGGGTTCTTGTAAGTCCTCAACACTTTAGATCTAAGATCTCTCTTTCTTGATGGTGTAGAAAACCCAGACAAAAAATGGAACTCAAATGGAGCTCACAAGAAAAATGGTAGAAAAATATGACAATGATGGAGGATCAAAGTTAGAGCAAAAGTATAGATCCAGAGTGATCTTTTAGGCAAAAAAGGTAGTGAGTGAATGGAAAAACCCTTCTATTTAGAACAAAATATTGAGTTAGTCTAGATATTGGTGCATAATTAAAATATTATTAACCAAATCAAGATCCAAATTTTATGGAATATTTTATTATATTTGTTGGAGGGAAAAAGAATTTGAATTTGGTCAAATCCCTTTATTTGTAAATAATAAATAAATAGATGATTTATTTATTATTTTAAGGATGTTGTTGAGTAATAATCAAATAAATAATGATTTATTCAATTATTTATAAATGATTTAGTCAAATTTAACAAGGAATATTATTTAAATAAGGTTTAAATAATTATTCCTAGAAAATAATAAGATAAATAATGATTTATCTAATTAAATTTCCTGTTTTGGGTTAAATATGACCAGGAATATTAATTAAACTGATTTTTAACTAATTATTCCTTGAGGAAAATAAAAAAAATGTGGATTTATTCAATATTTCCTCATGGGGTTTCCTGTTTAGACCATAAACAACTTAATAAATGTGGTTTACTAAGTTATTTTTCATAGTGAAAGCAATTTTTCTTAGGGTAAAATTGGTCTTACATGGTGTACTTTGGTCCATCTAATAGTAATAGGTTAGATGACCAAAAATTGGTGTAACAGCATGCTCCTTCTGCTCTTTGCTGTTGTTGATGTGCTTGCTTGGCCTACTGCTGGGTGTCCTTTGTCTGTGTATGTGCGGTAACTTCTATGTACTGGAGCTCGTCTACGATCATTGAGTGCATAAGGTGTAGCTTGCATGTAGGTAACACAGAAATAATAACATGAACATCACCTAATCCTATAAATTGGAGACGTCGGTTGGAGTACATATGAATAGTTGGAAGGGGGATGTGAACAAAGTGACCATCCCCAGAGGCTGGTAGAGCAACGTCTAGGGGCTACGTGTTGGTCTGGCTCACCTAAATCACACTCTCTTGAATCTGGCTCGCTTGTACCTTTAATTTATGCAATCCAACTTGTACAAGTTCTAGTGCGAACTTGTATTGAACCTCCATGTCTATCCAGCGATCCTTAGTCACAGACATGACAGTGCTGGATATTTCATTTAAGTCGTCCTTTGTCAGCATCAGGACTTCCTACCCTGCCTTTTTGGAACCTTTCTTCTTTTTCTGCGATCCTCTAGCGGCCTGAGAGCCGAGCTTGGTGCCTTCGGATGTTTCATCTTACTCTATCTCCTTCGGCACAAATCCATTCTTTTCAGGCATTGTTGTAGTTTCTATAGTCTGTCCAGTTATTTTTGGGGTTTCTTCTTTTTCTGTGACATTCTCTGTCACGGGCTCTGTAACTTTATCTTTGACTGTCGTGGTGGTTTTCTCTGTTGATTTCCCTATTGGAGTGCACGACTTCGTTCGGGTAGCTAGGGTCAACCAGGCCGACGATCATACTTCTATCACGTGCAACAAATCATCTTCGATCACGAGGTATGGTAGCTCATACCATACTCCCTCTACAACGCCATTTGCACGGATATGGATATTATGGAAGGTAGCCTTTAAACCCGCTACCATCGTTCACTGATCATACAATGTAGGTGACAACCATAGCTTTGACTGCACCGATTGGTTCAAGGTAGCATCATATAGAACCCAGAAAATTTTATTTTCTTTAGTGCGCATCGGGTCTGAAGAGTTCCACAGTGTTGCGCATGCAACTTTGCACATCTTATGCTCAATGTTAGGGAACTTAGTATCTTCTGGGGTGCTCCACCTAATCAACACAATCAATAAGAGGAGCGAAGCATATTGGAAGGAATTTCCTTCCTCCTGTGCCTATCACACATTTTATAAACATTCTTTACAAAGGTAGCTAGACCAATTGGAAATCACCCCCTTTTCACATCGTCCCGTGAGCACAATAACATGCGCGGGCACCTCCTTAGGTCTGCAGTTACACATCATCTTGTAGGCCAAGATGGTCATTCCAAAGTGCACTATGGGGTTATTTATTTCCTCCACAATGAATACTCGGGTCTTCCTTGTGCGTTATACTTATTATTAATTTGTTTTTCCACAACTTTCTCTTGTGCTTTACCACCAAAGTCAGCAATAGGGTCGGCCCCCTTAACAGGCAAACCCGTGATTCTATGGATTAATTTAGCATCAATGGGGATGCGCTCTCCCAACCAGAGCGTGCCATCATGAACTAAGGCCAACAACTGTCTGAAACATATATCATTTATGGTGCTGCACCCAAAATGAGGAATCTACAACAAATTGAGCAGGACTTCCTTGTGCAAACCTAGCACCTTCCTTTTTGGCTCAAGGCACACAATTCCGCCTTCATAAGTGACCTGATCCGAGTATAGTTTTGATGCAAGCTCTGGGAATTTCTTGACATCTGTGATGTCCCAATCGTCAAATATTAGCTATGAAATATTTGTGAACATGTCCCCTTCCATTTGGAAATTCTCAAGGATATAGGGTATTTGGATACTCGCACGCACCTTGTCCAGGTCCTTAGGTGCTTTGATAGATGGTTTGCGTAGTGAAATATAGCTTGGAAGCTGCGAGAATGTGGCCACTTTGACCACATCCTCGTCTTCTTCTTCAATGGTTTCTAGGACTTCTGACATGGGTCTTTTCATCTTCTCACTCACTGAAGGGCACGACCTTGGGGTCTTCTCTCAGGGAGATTTGCACGTTCCAGAATATTTCCCCTTCTTAGTCTGAGAGGGTGCATGTGTTTCCATAATTGGTACTTCAGGTGTAGTAGCATCATCACCCGGTATTGTGGTTGTCATATTTTCAAGAATAGCGTAACGTAGCCCTGCTCAGCGCAATGCGTCATCAAACCCTCGATCCAAACCAAACATAGACACAAAGAATGCAATGGAAATCAAGAAGATCAAAGAATAGAAATAACTTAGAGCGCAAAGGGAACTATTGTGACGCCATTAGTCATATTTATACTTGTGCCGCATCTTCAACGGTTCCTTATGCATTAATGAGGATCCATTACTGACAAAATGGTCCCAACTCTGGAAAAATACTTGTATTAAATGCATCCTAGATGCTCCTAAAAATGGTAATATTTATTTCTTATCTAGTTTTGCTATTCCAACGGCTAGTTTTTGACACCTCTGTGACCCAATCAATCTCCTCGCGTAGGTACTGCGCATGCGTCACACCCTACTGCGCATATAATCCATAGTTAAGTATAACCATATGTAGACTGTCCCCCCCAACACAGGCTTGTTGACCAAGTAATTCAAAGAATATAGAGTAGTTTCTGTCATATCTCGCAATAGATGCAAAATTTTCTAAAATTCATCATCCCAATGGAATGTCGCACCTCTCCTGAATAATCTGGTCATGGGCACATTTATCAATTCATATTTTGGAATGTTCTTCCTATAATATCTAACAAGGCTCATCATGGAGCGCACTTGTCTGACATTCATAGGCGAGGGGATCAAGGTTCCATCGACCGCGCTTGGTTCCCTAACTTCCACAAGTGCCAATTGTCTACAATCCATAGTCTTTGTCATTGACACATTAATAATTTATTTAATCAAAGCTTGGTCATCATGTTCCAAGCTAAATGTAAGAATAAAGCTCTCTGTCAGTGCAAACTATTTACTAGTGCCTCTACATAGCTCCGTCTCCAAGTACCATTTATTAGGCACCCTTCCCAATGCGTGAATAAAAATATGGACCCATTCAGGTCTTGGATATACACCCCATATCTGATTCCATCTTGCCAGCTGTCTACGCGGATATTCTTTTCCAAAGTATACAACTTCCATTTTAATGACTGGACATTCAAACCGCAACCTCATCATGCACACACATTCCTACCAGTTGCCCATATTCTCCTTATGAGTTTCCCACCATCTTGCTGGAGTAGCATGCAAGCCAAGATCCAAAGAATGAAATATCTGTCCTTCAAGTGCAATCCTCTCAAGCTCTTCTATAAACATGTTGACATCAGTTGAGCCATCATAGTGTGGTAAATCACGTACCTCAGATGTTATACAATGTAGATATCGGGTCACATGATTACAACGCATCGTATACACCTCATGCAATCGATTTTTCCAATTTTCCAGTTCATCATTAGACTCTGAAATACAAGAGTTATCCTTCTCCCACTTAAGATTCCCATCTGCCATTGGATTAATCCAGTCTTCCTCGCGCAAAGTTAGCTTATAGATTTGGTCGATCTCATCATCAGCGCACACTGGTTCAGTATAACTTTGGCCTTCTGCAGGATCTAGAGGAATGATTACCCTGACTCCATTTATTTCAAATTCCATCCTCCTTCACTTCAAATTGATAACACCATCTATGTCAATGGCCCAATCTAATCCTAGTATTGCGGGATAGGGATTAGTATCATCTACAATTTGGATAACTTTGAAGTTTTCCATCCCCTTAAAATCCTCTATATTGACCACAAAATGTGACAACCTCCCTAAAGGAATGATATTCTACTGATTGGCCATGCACAGTTGGATAATAGAGCATTCCAGATTTGGCTCTCCCATGCGCTGCCATTTTTCTCTGGTAGAACATTAACATTCGAACCTAGATCTAAAATAACTTCATTCATTTCATAAGCACCAACCTACACGGTCATATGCATCTCCCTACCTGTTCTCTTCATGTTCTTATAAATGTTGTTGATTGCTCGATGTTCTACCATGGAATGTTCTTTCTCTGTGCAATTATCTATCAATGCTTGGATATTTTCGACAGATTTCTTGTTGTGCAGTAACTTTATACATGCTTGTAGAAATGTTTTGATCTCCTCATCTCCTCCTACTTCTTTCAACATTCTACCAGATATTGATGTACTTCCTTCTGCAAATGCTTTTCATGCTTCAATAAAGGTCTATTTTACGCGCTGAAGATTTAAGCCTTTTTTTTTCAGGTACTTTACAGATCCATACATCAGTGGATGGCTTCTTTCCTTTATCTTCATTGGTAGATACACCAGTTCTAGTAACCACATTCACACTGGGATCTTCTTCACGAGTTTCTGCGTGAACCACCTGAATATTTTGTGTCGGGGTCTGCATCTTCTTTTCCTCCATTTTAGTAATCAAGACATGAAAATCTTCTATAACATGATCAAATTGTCTATAGTACTTGTAGTACTGTCGTGCTGAATTTATAAAGTCACGTGCATAATGGCCAACATCTCCACAGTTATAGAAAATGACTTGTCCTCTTCCTCGGCCAGCTGATCCACCTCCTTGGCCTCTACCTCTGCCTTTGAATCCTCCGCGCCCAAAAGGGGATGCTGGTGATGTAGGCTAAACCTACATTCTCTATATTTATGCTTTATCCAACATCATATCATAGGTACGACAACCCTTCTCATCATGCCCTAATGAAAAATAGAATTTTAAAAATAACTACTTCAAGTCAGGTTGATACTTTTCGATCCTTGTGTTAGCGCAGTTCTTTGCTAAGTCACAATTCCATTTTAAATTTTTATTTTTAGGATTATACATCAAAAATTTCAAAAAAAAAAATTGTAATATCCCAGAAGGGAGAATGCAGTAATACAAAAACACAATATAAGAACTGCAAAAATGTAAACAAATAATCTAAAGACACCATACACATGTACAGAATAACTGAGCCATTTTATTATATAGGAGGTGGAATGAAAGTACAAAAATGCTCAAAATATAAGACACTCAAGCCAAAGAGATGGCCTAGAATGACCCTGAAATGATCCCACAAGAGAGATTACATAACTGTTGAATTACTGGAAGGAAAATTGCGCTATCCCTACTGCAACTGCTGGGACTACAACTTCCAAAAAAATATAATATGCATATCTAGGCAGTTCGGGAGCTCCAATGATGTTGAAACTTTAGATCCGGGCTCTATGATGGATACCAAAGATAACCAAGAAAGGATTTTCTAGATTTTATCAATCTAAGAAAATCACCCTCTTAGGGCTTGCACATATACACTACTGGGTATGCAGATCTACTGTATGAACTGAATAATATATGGCTACAATGTTATAGAATCATCTCAATGCAAGCAGGGTTGATACCTTCACGAGATCCTTGGGCCAAAAGCGCAAGATCTAGCTCCCTAACCTTCTCCACTGAATGTGGCTGCTGATTACTCAACAGCTTCAGAAAACTACGCTATCACGGAGGGAGGCTCTCTATCCTGTAGCTAAATATGTCAAATCAGCTCAAAAATGGTTTAAATAGAGAATTTAAAGTGAGGAGATGGTCCCTCACAAGATTTCCAGCTGAAATAATAGAAACTTCCTTCCTCCTTCGGATCTACAGGACTAGACTGTGCAATTCTTGAGGGGACTGCTGCTGCATGGAGGTATGAAATGATGACCTCAATTTTGGATATGAATATGATACTCTTAAAAGGCTGATATTTAAGCACAAGGTGAAAGGATGAATCCTCCACTGGGTTCCTAACTGAAGTGCTAGAACCAACCACCACCTCTCAAACACTTGCATTAGGGGAATTTTGAGGTCTGAAATGGGCCTCCTAAGAAAAATGTACAACAAAAATAAAATTTATAACAACCAATAGGATTCAAGATGATGATGTCAACCATGGGGGATGATTTACCATTTTTTTAATTAAAGGTTAAAAATATTAAAAAATAATAAAATAATAAAACTACTTTTTCAACTTATCTCCCAAAATTTTTACTCAAATTTTGAGTGGGAGTACTCGTTGGATGCAAAATTTAATTCCTCATCCAAGGAGTACCCATGTTGCATACTTTCGATGAACTATATTACACGAAAAATGATAAATACATAAAAAACGTGATTGTAATCACATTTTTTTATGTATTTCTCATTTTTCATGTAGTAGGACCCATCGAAAGTATGCAACATGGGTACTCCTTGGATGAGGAATTAAATTTCACATCCAACGAGTACTCCCGCTCAAAATTTGAGTGAAAACTTTGGGAGATAAGTTGAAAAAGTAGTTTTTTCATTTTTCCCTCTAAAATTTGATGATGTCATCAAATCTTATTTGATTTTTTCCACTATTGTTTTATAATTTCCTTAGGAGGCCCATTTTAGACCTCAAAATTCCCCTAATGAGCAGGAATTGCGTTATTCCTATAGCTGGAAGCATATATGAGTGTGCCTGAATATGGCACCAATCCCTGATGATGAATGGAGCTAAATAAAAACCTTTCCAGAGTAGGCACTCGAAGTCCCCAGTGCGTAAGGGTGGGATTCCCACTCAGGAACACCCTGTGCTAAACAGTCCTGCAGACTTAGCTAAACATCATAAGAGTGCATAGAAATGTCACATGAAAAATATAGATCTAAAAATATCATAAATAATGATACAAAGTCTGATTTCTATTGTTCCTTCATCTTCATTATATAGATTTTGAGCCTTCTATAGCCCTGGCCCACCTCATAACTATGCTGTACATGTGGCCACTAGCCTCCATGAAGACTGTGTTGTCTCTCCATGATCTCCATCATGTTCTGCATTTAATTCCCACTCTCTCCATCATGTGTGCATTAGATGCACCACTTCCTCCACTATCTCATCATAAGTGCTTTATGATCTTACTTTGAATGCACTATGATCTTAGTTGACCTCTTCCAAGATCCTCATGATTTTACATTAATGATCCATGATATCCACTCTTCCTTCATTTAAGAAGTTGCTCCACTACTCCATAATGTAGATATAGACCTAAAATATCCACATACACACATCAAAAGTGGATTTTATTCATCTATGGGGTTTGTGGGTCCCTCCACCTCTTATTTATTTAATAAATTATGAAAATTAAGAACTCTAATATTCTAATTATCTGATGGAAAATTGGGAATATTACATTCCTCCCTGCCAAAATGTTGCTTGTCCTCAAGAAACTTCAAAAGTGGATGCTACAAAAACATCCTCCCTCCAAATGGAATCCTCATATGGAAGGCCTCCCCATTTTCCACAATGTGTAATGCATGCCCAGCTCCAAAGATGCCTCTCTATAATGTCTAGAATGGCCTCCAACTGAAAATTTAGATGCCTCTCCTCATCAATGAATCTCCAAGTGGCAACCATATGCTATCCAACATCCCCCTCAATGCATGAGATACATAAAGTAAAGTGGTCTCTTCCCAAAGTGGAAAGTACCAACTCATAAACCATCTCTCCAACCCATGCTACATAGAGTATATTGCATCTTTCAATGCTCTCATAATTAGCCCTATTAGCCTTGTGGGATCCAAGTATCACATCAACATGGTGAAAAACGAGAAGTAGAGACATATGGATGAACATGTACAATGTCGAACCATACTCTCCTAATAAAAACCACCATAACAAATCCTCATGCTGCCATACTAGACCATCATGAAAATAAGTAAGAGAGCCATACTCTCTCAATAGATTCCACCACAAAAATGCTTCTTCCTGCCATGCCAAATAAGCATCCATATAATTATGAGATCCATACTCTTTCAAAAGAAGCCACTGCAGCAATGCCTCTTGATACCAAACTGTTAGGTCTCCGTAGTTTGCAAGATTGACAAGTACAAACGCTGCAGAGCCTACATCAAAACCACTTTGGAATCTGAGGATCTAGCCATCCTAGATTCAGAGAGGGATCTCTCTATATGAATGTTTTGAAAGATATGATCTTTAAGGCTTATGATATGATATTATGCTAGTTATAAGGCACAAGGGTTTTTTTTGTTTTGGCTGGGATGAACCTCATCAAAATAAAGGAAGTATTATGAGGGGTAAAGGTGTAAGTAGGTTGAAAATGGTTCAATTGATAAGATAAGCAAGAGACAACTTCAATCCATTGGGCTATGGAGTCATAAAGGATTTAAATGCACAACAAGTTTCAAAAGTGGTCCATGGGGCAAGTCATCTATGTCAAAGGATTCTTTATATTGATTTGATGATATGGAAACATAAAAAGTGTTGTGAGAGAAGCAAACACACAAGAAAGACAAAGGACAACCTAAGATCAGGTAAGTACTTCTAAACTAGCCTGCTTTTAGCATATTCTCAAAGGAAAAACATTTATGATGAAAAAAAAAAGTAGTCTAAGATCAGGTAAGTACTTTTAAACTAGCCTGCTTTCAACATACTTTCAAGAGAAAACATTAAAAACAAAGAATATCTTAAGATCAAGTAAAGACTTTTAACTTAGAATGATTTCAACATATTCTTAAAGGAAAACATTTATGATGAACATAAAAAGTATTCTAAGATCAGGTAAGTACTTTTAAACTAGCCTTCTTTCAACATACTCTTAAGGGAACTTTTCAGAGTAACTTTTGGAGAAGAAATCAGAGGACAGGGCTAACCATAGACTTCCCTAATTCAACTTTACTTAGAAAACTCTTCAAGAACTTTTAAAGACAATATTTCAAGCTACACTCAGAAAAACATGAGCTTACCAACATTATTTGACTGATTACACTCTATTGATTTATCCTTAAATACACAATTCAACAGAAAAATAAATCTAAAGATTATTCAGTGATATTTAGGGTACTTAACAGTAAATCCTAATCTATATTTGCTGTTCTTTATCAGAGAAAGAGTAAAACATGGAAAACATGAGAAAAATGACAATTATAGTAAGAAAAACATCACCGTTGACATAAACCGGGATCCCATGAATCAACTTGTGTATTTGATGTTAAAACCAGTTACAATCTTCAAGTCCAGTGGGTCTTTACAGCTTCAAACTTCTCATCTCAGCCTATCTTTCTTCTATTACAATACATAGCTTTAGCAGCCTCAAAAGCTATTTAAAATTAAAAGGTATTCAAAGACCAACCCCTATATTGTCTTCTAAAAAAGTATTTATAGAAGAATGAGGAGGTGGAGTGTAAGAAGGGTTCATTTGTTCAATTAATACAGAGTAATGGTTTATTGACCTTTGGGAGGACTAAGGGAGAAGATTTCGAATGCTCATCTCTATTTTAATCAATTTTACATTAAATTTCATCACGTTTAGTTTCTTTTGTTGACTTTGAGGGTTTTAGGTAGGTTGGTAGTTAATTTTGAGTTGCCTTTCAAAATATCCCTGACTGTGTAATTAATATGCACTCTTTTAATGAAATAAGCTCGTAGGTGATTGTTTTAGGAGTTATAGCCTCAATGATGTGGCATTCGGAGGCTCCTTCACTGATTTTGTGCTAATCTGGTGGCTTTAAACACTGCTTAAGCGCCGATTCTTACTTTAGGGCCTTTGAAATCACTTCGGAGCCTTTAATCCTTATATGATGATTGTTTTTACTTTTTAAACATTTTCATTTGCCTTTTACCTTTTCCTGCCTATATCTAGCTTAAAACTATTTTTTAATACTAAAACAGCAGGATTAAACCTTTTAATCTTCTAGACCTTACGGATTCAATCTTTATCTTTGTGCTTAATTCATCTTTGGCCTTCTTTGAGGGGTCATTCTCTTTACCCTTTGATCTTTATACAATGACCCTTCTCTATGGACAAGTGGCTATGGTGTACTGGGGTTTTGATTTATATAACCAAAAATTGGTTAAAACCCGGGTTTATGCCTAAAGAACTCCTTTTCTGTGTTGTTTCGGTTTCGGATGAGGCAATCCTCGGCCCTATCCCTTTGTGGATTGTATGAGGGTTTCCACCTTTAAAACTACCATCAAAACCTGCAAAAACCACAAAATACGTTATAAAAAACCTGCGAGGTCGGAAAAACTGCTTGCAGAGAGAGGCAGAGGTGGAGGAGCATTGCAGAGGGGTGATTTATGTAGGCAGGAGAGGCTTTAATGAAGAAGAAGGTGAAAATCGGTTTCAAAATGGATTTTGGCGCGAATTTGGCTTGGCGGTTTCTAGAAAACCACTAGTGGTTTTCGCACGACCCTCGGGCGGTAAGTGATTTTTCCCCGAGGGAACGCGATCCAATTGTATTGCACCGTGTGGATTTTTCAATACCGCCGGTATCACGTGATTTTGGAGTGTTAAACGTCGGACGAAGAAATTACGCAATAGATGATTCGCACCGTCGGATGAGGAGGGGCAGATCTGACGGCAGGGATCTGGCGCGATGAATAACTTGCACGACGGGATTTTGAAGTGGGGGACAGGTGTCATGCAATGGTTGGAGGAGAGGACCGAGTAGTGGAATGTGGGTCCGGAGGGGAGTTGGGTGACGGGATGAGCGAGGACCGTTGGATTTCGATAAATCAATGGTGGAGATCATACAATGGAGTGATAAGGCGGGGGAAAGGAGGAAGAAGAGGAAGGAAATAAAGGATGGCGGGGTGAACTACCATTGTTAGATCTCCCAGATCGACGGTGGGGGATTTGTCGTCAGGAGGAGGAGTAAAGACAAAAAGGGAAGGGGCTGGGGATTAGGCAGGGACGCGGTCCTGTGGAGTGGTAGAGAACCGGGGGCGGAGGAAAGCAGGGCTAGGGGGTTAAGGACTTAGCACCAGGTTGCAGGCACTTAGTTATGTGGCGGAGAAAGACCTGTGGGGCCGAGGGAAGGGGGGCCGAGAGAAAAAGTTTTAAGTGCCTGGTTGCGGGGCTTGGGCACATGATGGATGGGGGGCTAGAGACTTAAGCCCTCATGGGCTTAAGGCCTGTGTTATTAAATAAAAGCATAATAAATAGGCTTTTTTGCATTTTTAATGGGTTTTTAGAAGTCCTGACAGGCCTTAAAAAGAGGGTTTTGGGGTTATTTAGGAAAAAAGGCCTAAACAAAAGTTTTTAAGCCTTTTTAAGGTTTCGATGGGGTGAAAGAGGAAATTTTAAACCATATAAAGGAGTTATAATGGTTTGGGGGGCCTTTTAGGAGGAAAATAAGGTTTAAATGAGGGGAAATGGACTTTTAAAAAGGGGAGGAAGGCTTGTTAGGGTAAGATCAAAAAATGGGAAAATGGGGAAAAAATAAAATAAAAAAGGGCTTAGAAAATGATGGGAAATGGCTTGAAAAAACAATCTCTTTGGACATCAGCATGCTTTCTTGGTGGATTTCTTCAATGAAACAACATTGAATATTATTTTTTGAGTTTACGCAGCACAAGAAGGCTTCAAGAAAGAGCAGTTTTGTATGAAAAAAATCTCTTGAAGGCTCAAGATTTGTTTTAGCCATCATTTTCTCTGACAAAAATTTACTGATGGCTAACAGTGGCTCCACTTGGGGATGGCAGCTCCTTGGAGGAGTCAAGAACTTCAAAATTTCATCTTTTGGATGTAGACCTGTGCCTTATCCATTGAAAACCTTTCTTCTCTGACCATGCTATTTTTAAAAAAGATAATAAGTATCTGATGTCAGCAAACAAATTTTCTCCCAAACAACTACCTAAACAGCCTACTTCCTAACATTTTTCTTCAGCAGGTGCATTTGGACTTGTAGACCTTAAACATGAGCATTTTATTCCTTTTGAAAGCAGGAAAAACTAATCTAAATCTACCCTTATTTCTTCCATGAGTTCAGATTAAACTGTTGAACTCATAAATTCTCTACCTAAGCTACTATCTGCCAGGATTAGACTGTCTGGAAAATTTTATTCTCTATCTTCTAAAACAGAAATTAAAACACAGTCAAATCAAGATTAAGCAGTTTGATTTGCTGTGGGACTAAGGCATAAAAAAAAGCTGCACATAGACTTTATTTGCAGAAATTTTGAAACAAAACTGTGAAGGCTTAAGATCTGAAAATCAAAAAGCATCCTTCATTCTTTCTGTAGCTCTAATTTTGATCTCTTTAGAGCTGTTTTTATTTTCTCTTGGTTAAGATTTTTAGCATATTAGAAACTGTTAGCCCCCTATAAATTTTTGACAAGAAAACCAGGGGCTACTAAGTTTTTTGAGCCTTCAAGGAGTGCATTTCCCCTGAAAACACACCATCCTTGAAGTCTTTTCATGCCCTTTATCCTTGGATGAATCCTCACTACTATTTCATAAGTCAATTAGCCTCTCTTTTGTGAAGAAGAATACCCAAAGGCCTTTTTCTCCTTATTTCATCCTCTCTCAGCCTCTGTTTTCCCCTCCTTTTCCCTCCCTTAAATGCCTCTAAATCATCCCAAATCCCTACTAAGCCTCACAAATACCATTTATTTGGCCAGAAAACCCCTTTTCCCCTCTACCGTTATCCCTTTTCGGCCTCAAATGGCATTGAAAACAGGCCAAAGAACCCATATTCTTCATATATCAGGCTTAGCCCCTTTCGGCCAGCCCCCGCAAACCATTTCTCCACATGACCCGGGCGCTGAAACTAAGCGCTGGCCTGTGACGTGCTTATCATATCAATGGTCAGGTGCAATACCAACCGTCGATCTGATCCGTAGATCAATGGATCACAGTCCACCCATCCCGGTGGTCCATGCGATTGCGCCCCGTACAAAAATGACAGTCTTTATCGCATCAATTTTGAAAGGAAGGCGGTATTTTTCATTTGGAAGTGATCAACGTCACCGGCCGACACGTGTCCCCAAGTTTTTTTGAAAACCCACTCTCATCGCGCGTTAAAAATCGACTGCGGGCTCGGCGCGATATGCGCGTATGCCGTCTGATCTGAGGCTAGCCATCCGACGGTGATCACGCCCCCAAGATGCTCAGGTGATAACCAAAGCAAACAGGGCCCTTGGCCCACCATTAGTCGCCCTCCGATGCGCTTACGGCTGTTAGTATGAATCCTTTATCGAAGTGTACGAAAAAGGACCACTTTAGCTACGCATAACTAATAGCCCTAACAACAAAAGTGGCTGCCAATATCTTCAGATCTGCGGTTAGTTAGACATAAAAGAGCTGCAAAAAACTAGATCTATGCATGGAAAGACATTAAGCAGAAAAAGTAAGGGTTTGCTCCATATACCAATAGACAAGACAAGAACAATTTTTGAAAGAATTTTTATATTAATGGGGCACCTGGGAGGAAAAAAAGAAGGCGTATCCAATTCTCCTCAGTGGGATGGGTTCTTGGAAGTCCTCAGCACTTCAGATCTAAGATTTCTCTTCTCTTGTTGGTGTAGAAAAACCACACAAAGAATGGAACTCAAAGGGAGCTCACACAGCAAATGGCAGAAAATGGTGACCAAGTGTATAGATCCAGAGTGATCTAATAGGCAATAAAAGGTGAAGAATGGTAGGAAAAACCCTCCTATTTATAACAAAATATTGGGTCATTCTAGATCTTGGTGCATGGGTTAACCAGATCTAGATCCACTTTTTATGGAATATTTTATTATATTTGTTGGAGGGAAAAGGTATTTGACTTGGGTCAAATCCCTTAATTTTTCAAAAATAAATAAATAAATGATTTATTTATCTTTTTAAGGAAGCGATTAGAAGATAATCAAATAAATAATGATTTATTTAATTATTTAAGGAAGTGGTTGAAAGATAATTAAATAAATAATGATTTATTTAATTATTTGTGGGTGATTTGGTCATATTTAAAAAGGAATATTATCTAAATAAGATTTAAATAATTATTCCTAGAAAATAATAAGATAAATAAAGGTTTATCTAATTAATTTCTTTTTTTTTGGGTTAAACAATGATCTGGGAATAATAATTAACTTATGGTTTAATTAATTATTCCATGAGGAAATTCAAACAAATATAAGTTTGTTTAATATTTCCTTTTGGGGGTTTCTGTTTAGACCATAAACAACCTAATAAATGTGGTTTATTAAGTTATTTAACATAGTGAAAGCAATTTTACTTAGGGTAAAATTGGTCTTACATGGTGTACTTGGGTCCATCTAATGATAATAGGTTAGATGACCAAAAAAATGGTGTAACGATTGCCCCCTCGACGTGCGAGTGTCGGGGAGAAAATCGTATGACCGAAGTACGTTGTAAGAGCTCAATCACTAGACAACAAAAGGGAAGTCGAGAGAGAAATGCAAGGTAGATAGTGTGCTCTGAAGAACTAGACCACGAGGAGGCGAGACTCGCAGGGTGCAACAAGTCTCTTGTTATGAGAGGTTACCCTGTGTTGAAGGCGGCGGGGGTGGCATACCTATGCCTCGCTGAGACAAAGTACAAAAGAATAGTGTGTCCGATGAAACAAGGGACCGAACCATAGAGTACAGTCGGCATAATCAAGAGCAGGATAAAAAATACAATGAGGAATCCCATATACATGCTTGTACACGGGATAACGACGGGACTTGTACAATAATATCTCGAGTACATGAGATACAAATACAACCCAAATGCCCCCCTGGAAAAAGGGGAAGGGCTCACAAAAATCGAGCGATACATGCAAATCAAAGAGGCACTGCAAGTGGCGAAGGCCAACATCGTCGAAATATGCGGAGCTGCATCGAAGGGCTGCAAAGAGGAGGTCATCCCAGGGCATGTGGGGGGGGCTACTGCGGGGAGGGCCACCCCCTCATGAGGGTTGAGACATCTCACACACACCCGGGAATCATCAAGAGCTGCTTGTTGTATCACCGAACCATCAAGTATATGGATCTCGGTCATGTGGGAAGGAGTCGGCGTGGAGAAACAACCAAGTCAAAGGAAAATGAGAGATCCCTTTGCCCGATCAGAGGCACCTAGAACAAGAGTGGAAGGCTGGAACCAAGGTACACCGCCCTCCCGGACACAGCTTCGGAATGAATGAGTCGATGTCGACGAGAGAAGGTCCGCCATAGGTGAGGCAATGGGAGATCCTCAACTAAGGCAGGGAGAGAAAATAGTAGAGCGACGGACGATCGACACAAATGATGATGGTGAAATGGAAGGGATCGAGTAGCGAATGGACGACTTCCCTTGTTAGAGCATAAAGGGCATGAATGACACAGCGATGATCGACGCAATATCATAAGGGATAGGGGACGAGTGGGATCGAAGGCCATAATGTGCGACACAAGAGAGAGACCAAGCAATGAATGGTGGAGGGCTATAGCGGGGTACAAAGGGACTAGGGATAGACTCCATGAATGCGATGATGACTCAACTTGGATGCTCTAAACAAGGGCGACTTGATGGTGCTGCCACATAGTAAAGGCCCAATGGGGGACCATGAAAACATGAGTACAAGATGGTAACTCATGACGAAAATCGACACGAACAAAGACAAGTAAGGAGGCAAAATGGTGCCCCAAGTACAAGTGTTGTAAGTGAGGAAGTTCGATTTGAAGGAGAGGTGAAGTGATCCTTCTTGGAAAAAAAATAGCTCCTAGCGAAGGATGAAAGTAAAAAAAAGATGTCGGCTATCTAAAAGAACCTAAAACACGCATCTCAAAAGGGAAATGCTAAGGGTAATATTTCTTAAGATAGAGTGCATTGCGAGGATTAGGAAGAGGATTGCCTTCGAAGTCCTCTAAAAGGTATGCCCCCTTACCAAGACCCTTATTGATGACGTAAGGGCCTAGCCATAATGAGTCGAACTTCCCATGACCAAGGACATCATGGGCTTGGTCACATACTAGAACAAGGTCGCCTTTGAGGCTGGACTTTTCAGTCATATTGAGCTTTGGTGCGTTTCTTGGCCGCTTCTATGGTTTGCAATGCAACACAGCGGTCTTCAGAGGCAAGCTCAGGCATGATAAGTCGTTGTTCTAGAGGTTGGGTGTCGGGGAGAAGTTCAACGACCAGGATGAAGGGAAGGGATGTCACACTCGATTGGTACGACGGACCTCCTCTCCAAAAAACGAGGTGAGGAGGGTTATGGTTGAGGGGCATAGGTGCCCCCCTAGCATGGTGTGGTCATGCCAAAATGTATTTAGAAAAAAAGGGGAATCTAAACACATTTAAATGATGTGGTGTGCCATTTGTTCTCGTTATGGTTATGCGGTGTGAGAAAGGAAATGGAGGATTACCAATCTCTTTTGGTACTACATATAGGGATCAAATGGACTTTAAGTTTCCGAGTTGGCATACACTGGTGTCACTATCCCCAAAAAGAGGATTTGGAGATAATGAACTGATGCTCTCGTAGAAAAGATATAGGTTGGTCAACAATAATGTCTAAGAGGCTGGGGTTGCTTTGATGTAAGATGAGGGAACGATAAGGGGTATCATCCCTAGAGTGATTTGAAGTGATATGGGACTCTAGAGGTTCTTCGAAATGTGGAAGAATACTGGGACTAAAGTCAACACGACCAGATCCACTAGGAGAGTTGTGGAGAATTGCTTCTCTTGGTCTCTCAAATGTGGGTGCCCCCTTACCCAAACATTTGGTTTCAATGTAATGGCGACAAGGTGGGTGTGGTGTGAACGCATGGGTTCGATGTAAGGGGGAATAGATAACGTCAGGGGTGGGGATTTTTTCCATAATGTCTTCATCGCGATAAAAGATGGGGTGACTGGTGGAAGAAAGACCACCTGACGTGGTGAAGTGACCGGAATCATCATCATGAGAAGAGAGGTTCACATGCGCATCGTCACAAGGGGTGACCGAAGAGTGAGTAGATAAAGTATCTACCGATGTTGAGCCCAAGAGGATCGCTGAAGGAAGGTCAAGCGAAACAACAGAGGAGGATTCAGATGGAATGTTCCCCGAGGGTCTCATGGATGATGATAGGTAAAAAATGCTGGACGAAGGCTCCATTATCTCGACATTAGGAGGGGGAATGTCAATGGGAGCATTCATATCTGGTAGTTCTGCTGAGGCGGGAATGCGCAAATAGGGGAGAGGTGGACTCATTGCGCTTGGCCTCGAATTGGTGGACCGCGGCGATAGAGGTGCGGAAGTCCTCTAGGCGGGGAAAAAGATGGGTGTAATGGCCATGGAGATCACACAAAGCACAGGGGTGGTTGGTGTGAATAGTCTTGGGGTTCTTGGCCACGGTCGCGGAAGGAACGAGGAGGCTTCGGGACCGTGGACTCAGGGAACGCGAAATTAACCATGGGCTTGAGATGTAGCAATGCAGGACAGGTATGGGAGGCGTGATCGACAACATCACACAAAGCACACTGGATGGTATGATTTGGAGGCTGAGGAGGAGCAGGGTTTGTTGGGGCAGCCTTGTCCTTTGATGCCCCCTTGCGAGCTTTGCCCAACTTACCTGATCTGAAAATGGAATGTACTTGTTTAAGGGTGCAAGGTATCCATTTTCCATAATTTCTAATGTGAGCTATACTCTCCAATTGACCTCTGAAAATGTGAAAACTTCTTATTTCTTATACAGAGATAGACTGTAGGGGCATTCACCGAACATGTCACCTCTAAAGAGAGGATGAGTTCCAGAGGCTACCTGGCCCTCTACAGGCTCTGCCTAAAGAAATAATGAAGTAACACTTAGAAGTCTTTGACATACACATACTTGAAGTTTGATGTCTTGCGGAATAAGACCAATAACTTTTTGCAACTGAGTAGGTGATTATGTGTGTATGCAAGTTATGTATATTTGCTGTTTAACACTTTATATCAATTTTGTTTAGCATATCATCTTCAGCAAATAAAGACATCAAAATGATAAAGCAGTTCACCCCCTCCTCTGGGCTACATCTGCTGGACCAAGCCTCTCAAACTAGGCTTGTCCTCTTGTATTAAAAATTCTACAAAGGCTAATACAAGAATATGAGTGTCTCGAAAGACAGATCTGACTGTAAATACAGAATCAGAAGATAGGAATTAGCTAAACATGCTCTTTCCCAAACACTAAACAGTGAAATTGTACCTGATACAGTGCTTTTCCACAATTGGCCCTGGTGGCCCTTTAGACTTGCATGGAGAATTTCGAGGTGAAGATGACCTCAATTGGTTCTGAAACCTCTGCAATTAGACTCAGAAGGTCAAAAATAGCAGAAATAGGCTTTTGAATCACCAAAAATGGATGAACATAGCCCCCAAACAGCTCCAGCACTGAAATGGCCCTGGTGGCCCTTAAAGCTTCCCTTAAGCTAAACAGTGAGAAGAATTCCTCAAAAGGAAAAATGAGCTGTAGAAATGGATTCAGAATGATGAAAAACTTCAGGAATGACCTTCGTTCCACATTCACTGGCTGCACAATTCCCAATGCAGCTCCCAAACTGATTTGGCCCTAGTGGCTCCTGGAACTTCCACGAAGCAAAATCACCTGCAAACGACCTCAGATGGCTGTGAAACCTGTGCCAATGGCTTCAGAAGGTCGAAGAGACCCAAAATAAAAAAAAAATTCGTCTTCAAAGACCTCTCCTAGCAGAAGTTATGCCACATTTACTAAACTGCCAGTTTCACCTTGAGAAGCTCCACCAATTGTGGAGAAACTGTGGATAAGGCCCCCAAAATAGCAGATAGCGCCAAAAATGGGCGGAGTTCCAATTTATCCGCGCGGTTATGGTTGAAAATAAAGTTTATGGTTATGTTAACTCACGTGTTCACATATGTTGGCGGGTTTTTTGCAAACGGTTAACCATTTAATACAACACCATATGGCATAACGTTGTAACCAATGTTTTATATTACAACCCACCGTATAACACATAACCAAAGTTTTTTTAAACCGCCACGTTCACATAGCGCGCCGAGCCATTTGGGAGAAGGTTCCGCGTTGGTGGTTACATGGGAAGGGGGCTGGCCCTTAGGGGCTGGCCCCCTTTCGGGCCCGCCCAAAACAACAGCACTGTTCAAATACATATTCGTGCCGCCCTTATAACAAGTCCCACAGCTCTGGCCCAACGGTAAAGCGTTGGGTTATTATACGACCGGTCGCTGGTTCGAATCCGGCCTCGACCCTTAAAAATTTTAAAACGCATTTTCAACTTGACTTGGGGCCCACGTGGCGGCCTCCGGGCTAGCCACGTGGCGCCTTCTCATTGGCTGCCAACGGAATATTCCCCAGAATATTCCCAGAATATTCTGTGGAATATTCTTTTTTTAATAAAATTTTCAATGAAGTCAAATTTGGCATTTTTAATGAAAATTGAGAAATCTTCAAACTTGAATAACTTCTGCATACGGCGACCGTTTTCCGAACCGTTCGCGGCGCCGGAATCAGGAAGACGAGTTCTATCCGGTCGTTCAGGTTCAAACTAGTTCTAAGCACCTTCATTTTTGACCATTTTACGACACTTGGTCCTGAGCTCCTGATCATTACCCGAAGCGGTCGCAACAGGAGGTGGTTCCTGTTGAGGTGATTGAGGCACTAATGCAGTGGGAGAAGGCATGGGGGCCGGTTGAACCGGGGTCAAAGCAATATAAGGTTTGGGTTGACCAGGCAAGGTGGGGGCTGGAGGATCAAGGTACCAAACGGGAATCCCAAGGGTCAAGTTAGGAAGAGAGAGGGTGGCCATGACCGGTACTATGTACACTCCTGGTGGGGGAGCTAGGAATGGTATCTGACCAGAGGGGTAATGGCCAGGTGGAACGGCTCCCTAATGGCTAAGGCTTGGAGGAACCATGCTAGGGGGATAAAGAGGCTCATGACTACCAACTGTAGGTGAAGGGCTAGGAGCAGGTTGCGGAGGGCAAGGTTGCTGACTAGCCGAAGCAGGTTGCTTGAGAGCAGCCCGAGATGATTGCATCATGCAAACATTCGATGAGCTGGGGTCAGAGATAAGAGGAGGAGGAAGACCAGGGAAGGTTTCGAGCAAAGAGGAGTCTTTGTAGACGCCAGGAGAGACACTGGTCAAGGAATCGACGGTTTGCTTGTTGGCTACAGAAGAGATGGGCGTCTCAGGTGAGGTCTGAGATGTTGGCTCATGATATGTCAACTGGTCAATGGTGACTATCTTTCCATTATGAGGGAAAGAAATGTTGCGGAAAACCGCGAATGGGACAGAAGACATAGCATAGGTGTAGCTTCGCCCCAATAGAATGTTGTAGTCTAGCGGGGCGTCGATGACTTCGACGTCAACGCAAACAGTATTACCGGCAAGGGTGATAGGACAATTACGGAAGAGGCCAATGGGCTGGGAGGCGTGGCCATCCCACACTCTAAGGGTGATCGTGGAAGGGGCTAATTCAGGAGAGCCGAGTTGCTTCCAAACCGAAGCCGACATCACACAGGTGGATGCCCCCTCATCAATTATGCAGCGAGAAACGTTAGCGTTCCAGATTTTGACTGGGATTTGGAAGGCTACGGAAGCAGGAAGAGGAGGATGTTCTGATTGATGGGCGTCGAACACAATCATTTGGTCATCAGCAGGATCTACAGTGCCCACGGCAGATAGTAGAGCCTTCTTTTGGGAAGGGAACGACTGGAGGAGTTCCAGTGTGGAAATGGCAGCAGGAGATTGCGCCAAATCATCTACTATGCTATACGAATGAGCAGCTCGACCAGAAGGAGAATTTCGACGTAACGGTCCTTTAGGAATCTTGGTATGGACCTCAACTTTGGGTTGAGGGATATGTAAGGGACCATTGGTCGTCGAAAGAGGGCTGTAGAACCGGAAGAAGGGGACTCGGGGGAAGACTGAGCGAGAGGCGTGGGGTACTAGTGAGACCGAGTTTGAAGGTTAAAGTTGACGGTTAGAGGTGGATCAGAGTTCATCATGAGGATATGGTAATTGGAGGAACCAGAAGGGGAAGGTGGAGTGGCCACCTGTCCGTTAGGTGGTTGGGTAGCCATGAATCCCTGCTGTGCATCCACCGGCTCTTGAGGGGGCGGTGATGGCTGTTGCAGGGGTTGAGAAGGCAAGGGAGGCGAAAGTGCATATGCTGGAGGAGCTGGCGCACCAGGCTGCGGATAAGGGTAATGGTTAGGTTGGGCAACATTGAGGTAAGCAGGAGGTTGGGAAAAAGGATGGGGCATGCCGTATCCTGGATGCGTGCTACTGGGAGGGGGAGAAGTACAGGGAGTGGTGCCCCCTCCCCCAGGAAAACCATAGCTCATGAGAGGTTAAGCGGATAGATGAGAGATAGATCCAACGATACTGTCGGCGGCATGAGGTGCCCTCGGTGTATGGGCATCACCAGGTTTGGGGAGATCAGGTAGGACAGTAGGATCATAACCTGTCTGAGCATAGATCAGGTCATACTTTAACGCCATTTGGAGGGCATCTTCTTTGGTTTGAGGAAAATGCGATGCGACATATTTCCCGATAGGGGACAAGAGAGATCTAAGGAACCAGTCCATGTAGACACGGTCTTCGAAGGGAGGAGATTGGCATAGGCTCCGTCTTCTTCGCCATTCCTGGACATGGGTAGAAAGGCGGGTCGAAGAGGTTTGCTTGAAGGAAGTCAAGAGTTCGATACCAGCGTCATATCGAAGGGGAAGCTGGAAGTAAGATAAAAAAGCCTGGGCAAGAGTTGCAAAGGTGGTATGGGAGGAAGTGGGATGATCAACATACCACTTAGAAGCTTCACCTGTAAGCGTGCGTTGGAACAATCTAAGATGAACAGAGTCATCGGTAATGGAGGTAGATGAACACCACACGTGGAAAGATCGAACATGATTGGAAGGATCTTCTCCAGCACGGCCTTCAAACTTTGGGATGTCGGAAGGGAGCTTTGTCGGCATAACAGGCCAACTAATGTCATGGTGTATAGGGTCATTTGTCAACCAGTCCAAATCGGGGAGGCTGAGGCCTGCCAAGAAGGGGAGCACGGGTGCAGCTGAGGTAGTTCCTGTGGCGGTTCCGCTAGTAGTAGTTCCGACATTAGGGCCGGGAGCACTGCTAGCGTGAGGCCCTGGACCAGACATAGTGAAGGTGACAGGGGGAGAACCAGAAGGAAAAGGAGAACCCGATGAATCAGGAGAGGAGTTGGAGTGCGGACTCGAAGGAGGACTGGCTCGACGACGGCGGGGCAGAGCAGGTCGACCAACCGAAAACTGAGGGTGAAGGCCAAGAAGTCTCCGGGAAAGGCGCCTTGGGGGTGCAATGATGACAGGAAGAAGGAAATCGACAAGGGCAGAAAGGGACAGAATCAAGAAAGGTCAAGGGCAGAAAAGGTGCAGTGACAATTGATTTTAGAGTATTTTCCAGGCGGTGTTAACTAGGCGCTTCTTCACTTAGGGTCAGTGTGTGATGTGCGTTAATTTTAATTTTTAAACCCTTTTCGTTTTGAGAGCAAGAAAAAGTGTGCTGCGTAACTGAAAAGAAATCTGCAGAGAACAATATATAATGCTGAAATAACAGAACATTTAACAGCTAAACATGCATCAATCTAACCCAAAAAGGCGGGACTCTCAAAACTAATCTAATCAAAACACACTAAAAATAGGCCAATAGATCTAGGGTCAAAAGGGACAGGGATCTAAAGGGTAAAGCTGCTGAAAAGAGGTGCAGATCACAGCCAAGAGACAGAGGCAAGGTGGCTGGAAAAAAGGGAGGAAATCAGCAAAAAGCGGAAAGGACAGGGAGGAGGTCCTAAAGAGAGGTCCAAACAAAATGACAAGAGGTGATTTGAAAGGAAGAAAGGCTGATTTAAAGGGATCTGAGGAGGAGGTTTCAGATCTGAAAAAGGGGAGGCTGAAACTCTGAAAAACAGATGGCTGAAACAACTAAAACTCTTCCACAAAAAGTGGAGGGTACTGAAGCCCTAAGGGGCTAGGTTCCCACTTAGATGAGTAAAAACAGATCAGAACTAGGTCAAAGCAGGCTGAGACAGAGGCTGCAAAACCCTGACCGAAGTTTCAACAAAACCAAGAAAAATTGCAGAAAAACCACTGAAAAATTGGCAGGTCGCAGGTTCTGACCTGTTTTCAGTGCAGGTCGCAGAAAAGAGGCTGAAAAGTGCGACCTAGAGGTCCAAGTCGCAGTTTTTGGGCTGAAAAGTGCGACCTCCCGTTTCGGTTGTCTCGGCGGCAGATTTTTGTAAAAGTTGCTGTCTCAGTTGCGGTTGATGTCGCTTATCTGCGCAATAGGGCCAGAAACACACGGAAGTTAAAAATTTTAATGTTTTAGGGTTTTATGTGAGAAAAACAACATAAAAATAGGAAAAATAAATAGCTGAAAAGAAACCCTGGGGTCTGAAGTAGCTGGATATGCAGGAATATGAAAAACGACAACGGTCGTAATTTAAAACCTGTGTGGAGTCGCCATTTGTTAGTATGAATCCTTTGCCAAAGTGTACGAAAAATGACCACTTTAGCTATGCATAACTAATAGCCCTAACAACAAAAGTGGCTGCCAATATCTTCAGATCTGTGGTTAGTTGAACAAGAAAAGAGCTGCAAAAAACCAGATCTATGCATGGAAAGACATTAAGCAGTAAAAAGAAGGGTTTGCTACATATACCAATAGACAAGACAAGAACGATTTTTGAAAGAATTTTTGTATTAATTGGGCACCTGGGAGGAAAACAAGAAGGCGTATCCAATTCTCCTCAGTGGGATGGGTTCTTGGAAGTCCTCAGCACTTCAGATCTAAGATTTCTCTCTCTTGTTGGTGTAGAAAACCCACACAAAGAATGGAACTCAAAGGGAGCTCACACAGCAAATGGTAGAAAAATGGGACCAAGTGTATAGATCGAGAGTGATCTAATAGGCAACAAAAGGTGAAGAATGGTAGGAAAAACCCTCCTATTTATAACAAAATATTGGGTCATTCTAGATCTTGGTGCATGGGTTAACCAGATCTAGATCCACTTTTTATGGAATATTTTATTATATTTGTTGGAGGAAAAAGGTATTTGACTTGGGTCAAATCCCTTGATTTGTCAAAAATAAATAAATAAATGATTTATTTATCTTTTTAAGGAAGCGGTTAGAAGATAATCAAATAAATAATGATTTATTTAATTATTTAAGGAAGTGGTTGAAAGATAATTAAATAAATAATGATTTATTTAATTATTTGTAGGTGATTTGGTCATATTTAACAAGGAATATTATCTAAATAAGATTTAAATAATTATTCCTAGAAAATAATAAGATAAATAAAGGTTTATCTAATTAATTTCTTTGTTTTTGGGTTAAACATGACTGGGAATAATAATTAACTTATGGTTTAATTAATTATTCCATGAGGAAAATCAAACAAATATAAGTTTGTTTAATATTTCCTTTTGGGGTTTCATGTTTAGACCATAAACAACCTAATAAATGTGGTTTATTAAGTTATTTAACATATGAAAGCAATTTTACTTAGGGTAAAATTGGTCTTACATGGTGTACTTGGGTCCATCTAATGATAATAGGTTAGATGACCAAAAAATGGTGTAACAACGGCCATTGATCTCCTCCTGATATCAGGCAGTCTAGGTTAGATCGCCCCCAACATTTACCAGGTCCCACCGCTAGAGCTCCACGTCACCTGCTTTCGTGGCTTTTTCCCGCGTCTTTGTATTTTGCTCGATTTACTAAGCCCTTCATCGTTTAATTTCCGCCATCGATCATCACCCCCATGCATTTCTTCACTCAGACCCTCATCAGAGCAGATTTCCACCATTTTGCTGCACCTTTCCACCATTTTTCGTTTGCATCCGCTGTCCCCGCCATGCTATGCCTCCATTCTCGCTACCTTCCATTGCATCCACCCCTTCCCACGCATGATTTTCTTAACGTGTTTACGTGTTTTTCAGGGTTACAGGTAGGGGGAAAATGCCATGATGCGTGGTCACTGTTTTAGTGGCACAAAGCACAGAGAAGCTGAGTTCAGAGCTTGATATTACAAAGAGGAGCCTGGGAAGGTGTTACAACGCGATTCTCTATTGAATGGACATAGTTCAACTCTGTAAAACCTCTCCAACGCCATTAGTGCTCAAATTTCATAGATAGGGACAGTAATGGAGTGGCAAAGAGTGTCAGTGAAAGATCAAAGAATTTAAGGCTGGTAATCAAAGATTTTTAAGCCTTAATTCAGTAATTGAAAGGACAAATGCACCAGGTTGAAGACTTCATGATTATAACAAAGGGCCTAATAAAGTCTAACACAGAAAAAAATATATCAGTGTCACCATCATCAGACCGTTCTTTCTCATGAAAGGACAAGGTGCCCATATTGTTGCATTCTACCGTGTTCTAGAGAAGATCTCTGCCCTTACAACAGTCCTGGTGCTACCAGAAGCATTGGGTACATGGTATGGTAGACCCTAGAAACATTGTTCCACCTTTTTGTTTATTTCACCAGAGTACCACAAGTACTGTAGCTGAGGATACATCAAAGACATACCTGGAGTAAATTTCAGCTTGTCAAAGACCACTCTTTCACCCAAAGAGTACAGAAGTTCGATGCATAGACATTAAAACAGAATGGGTTTCGACCCAATGCTCCTACTCTGATTAATGTTTCATCTACCTCCTCCGCCTCTCTTTCTGATATAAAAACTCATGAGACACTCATTGTAGAGGTTGTTGATCAGATATCTGTGAACTGTAAGCTATTTCTCTTGAGACATAGTTCTCTGTGTAAAGTTGTCAGATAGGCCGAGGAAGATGTTTTTAGATTGAATATCAAGCTGTTGGCAATGTTGTACATGACTGGTGTTTCTCTTTAATATGACAATCAAATTTCTTTGGATCCTGATTTAAAGCAGCGGTGATGTTTTTCTATCTTTGTCCTTGTTTTCCTTTGTAGTTCATCATATTTCATTTCTTCTGGCACACATCAGAAATATGGTTTAGGATATACCCTCGCATGGTACCCTGAGCTTTTGCTCTCCCTGCCTTCAATGTTTTCTACTATATGTGTTATCTGAGCATTGATTCGTTAATTTAACCAGTGTAGTGGCTAATATTTACTACTAGCTGATGTATGAATTAACCAATCTGTTCTTAGATGTTCTTGTTAGGCTTTAATTGAATGAATCGAGATGCTGGGAGTTTAGCACTCTGTCTCTGTCTCACTAGGATCCTTTTCAATTAATTGAACCTTTCTAAGTTCCCTTAAGCTGGATACAAAAGCATTGAGAGTTCAAAGTCTCTCTCTGATCTCAGGTTTTCACCTTTGTGTTTAAATCTTTAATGTTTCCTTGTTTGAAGAGTTAACCTTTTAGGTTTCGGGTCACAGGTTGTCCAATGGCATGTTCTGTCCCTGGATTTGATTCCTGAAGGGTCACCTTGGAGGTTTCCTTGCCTTTCACCTTCTTTCTTGCCACTTCATGCCACACTATCATCTTTAAGATCCAACGCTTTAGATGACTAGCCCAACTGAAAGCCTGCATATTGAATAGCAATTAAACCCTTTCTTGACTCCATTGCCCAATGGTCTTGAGTGTCCTTTGGAATCATCTCTCCTTTGCCTAAAAATCCTCTTTGCACATCATTGCCTCACATTGAACCCTTCCTTTCCGATTCCCAACAAAAAAAAAAAATCAATCAAACAAACTCGTGCCTATAACTAGCCCGATATCTTAACACAGAGCTTAAAGGACATAAAACCTTTGTCTATATAGAGAGATCCCTCTCTATACCCAGGAGGGCTAGATCCTGAGGTCTGAAAGTGGTTTTGATGTTGTCTCATATTTTGGTATTGCCAACTTGCCAAAACATGGGAACCCCAACAGAACCAATTCTTCATCAAACTAACAGGTTCAGGATTTAGGATTGTTTGAACCACTATTTTTCTATCCTAATCTATTTCTACTGATAAGCCAAGATTGAACAGTTTGGAAAATCTTCTTCACTGATATATCAACAAAAAATTTAAATCTATCTTAGTCATGATTAGGCTATATGACCAAAATAATAGTATTTTTTTTGGTAGTGGCATTTAAGCTTGCACACTTTTATATTTTTCCTTTCTTTTGGGTATGGGGCTGTACCTTTCTCTTTTATTTCTGCTCTCTTTTCCCTTTTTATTGTTTTATTGTTTTATTTTTTATTTTTTCAAATTCAAAAGCAGTGTTATATACAATGAATAAAAGCTTTGAAAGAAAAAAATATCAGTCAACAGAAGTAATGTTTGAGAACCTTGCCATTAACAGGACCTCCAAAGTACTCAGCTCCATCAAATTCTTGCAGAAAAAATGCATTGTTTCCAATAGTAGATTGGATAAGATAAGGGCCCTTCCATAAGTTATCAAAATTTCCATGTTTGCCCTTATCTTCTCTTCTTGAATCCCATTTCAAAACTTTATCACCAATCTTAAAATCACTTGCTTTGGTTCTTTTGTCAAACAGCTTCTTGATGTTTTCTTGTAGTTGTTGTGCTCTAATGTATGCTTCCTCCTTGGTTTGTTGTAGATGTATGGTCTGGTTTATTCTTCTTGTTACATCATCATCTTCAGACTGTACTTCTTGGATCGGCTTCATTACGGGCACTCCTAAACTAGTTGGAAATATTGCATCAGTTCCATAAACTAGCTGGTAAGGAGACATCCCAATTGAATTCTTAATTGTCAATCTGTCTGCCCATAAAGAATGTACTAGCTTATTGTGCCATGATTTCTTGTTATCTTCCAGCAACTTCTTGATAATGTTTAGAAAAATTTTATTTGAGGATTCTGCAAGCCCATTACCTTGAGGTTAATAAGCTGTAGAGTGGCCCAATATAATCTGATATTTATGACAGAATTCTACGATATTTTTAGATCCGTATGCATCAGCATTGTCAGTTATGATCTTCCTAGGACAACCAAATCTAGACAGTATGGGTTTTTCAAGGAATGAAATGATGACTGAGTCGGTGGCATTCCTAGAGGGGATGGCTTCTATCCACTTGGTAAAATAATTTTTTGCTGTGAGGATCCATCTATGTTGGGTAGATGAGGGAGGATGGATTTCCCCAATGAAGTCTAGACCCCACTACTGAAAAGGAGCTTCAACAGTGATTGGTTGCAGAGGTAAGGGAAGCAGCTTTCTTTTGCCTTCAAAGGTTTGGCATTTATGACAGGAAACAATCATTTTATGGACATCTTGAAAGAGGGTGGGCTAGTAATAACCAAATCTAAGGATTTTGTTAGCAGTTGACTTCCACTAGAGATGGCCCCCACATTCTCTTTCATGAAACTCGTGCTTGATTTTATTTGCATCATTCTTAGGCAAACATTTAAGCAATAATCCACTAGCATTTTTCCAATATAAACATTTATCCAAAATGCAGAAATTTACAGCTTTTAACCTTAAGAATCTTGCCTTTGTTTTAGACAAACCAAGAGGAACATTATGATTGAGAAAAACATGCAAAATGTCAGCATACCAAGATGAATTCAGAAAATGATCTTCAATAATTGGAGTGGAAAACTCCTCCTGTCCATCTAATGCATTAAACATGTTTAGATCAAGAGCTTGGAAGTTGGATTCAGCCACAAGTTTTCTAGTCCTTGACCTTTTATGAGCTTAGTGGGTTTGATTTCTAAGTCATATTCTAAAATTACAGCAATCCACTTTCCTCTTTTTCCATCTGGATCTTGGGTCAATATGTCTTTCACCACTGAATGAGGCACAAATTCTATGATGTGGGAATGTAAAACGTAAACTTTGAAGTCTTTTAAGGCTTTGATTAAGGCAAAGGCTTGTTTTTCCTTTATGTTGTACTTAGAGGTGCATCTCTCAATGCCTTGCTGAAAAATGAAATGGGCTGCTCTTGTCCATTCAAATTCTTCTGTAATAGGACAACAACTACTGTGTGTTCTGATGAAAATGAAAAAATGAAGAAATCTTTCGAAAAATTAGGACTGATAAGAACTGGTGTTTTGGTGAGAGCTTGTTTTACTAGTTCAAATGATTTCTTTGCTTCTAAGGTCCATTTGACTCCCTCTTCTTTCTTCAGCATGTTTGTTATGTTTCTAAGGAGTTCAGCTAAATTGGGTATGAATCTTCTCAAGAAATTAATCTTTCAAATGAAGGATTGAAGTTCCTTGATGTTTCTAGGATGGCTGATTTGCAATATGCCATCAATCCTCTTTGGGTCTATCCTTATTCCTTCTTCTGATATGATATGCCCAAGAATTTTACCTTCCTAGAGACCAAACAGTGTTTTCTTTGGATTTAAGGACAGTCCAAATTTTCTGCACTTTTAAAAGACCTTTCTCAAGTGTATTAGGTGTTCTTCATCTATTTTAGAATAAACAGTTATATCATCAAGGTAAATCACAATGAAGTAACCTATTTCTTCTGAAAATGCAATATCCATGGCTCTCTAAAATGTGGCACCAGCATTCATTAAACCAAAAGGAATTTTCAAATACATGAAAGTACCCCAAAGTGTAGTAAAGGTTGTTTTAAGTTGATCATCAGGATGTACCATAATTTGATTATAACCCGAGAAGCCATATAGCAAAGAAATTCTTTTGGAACCAACTATCTTTTGTAAAATATGATCCATTTTGGGTAAGGGATAATTGTCCTTTAATGAGGCTTTGTTTAAGTTTCTAAAATCAATGCAAAGCCTTATTTCTCCTGTTTTCTTTCTAACTGATACCAGATTAGACACCCACTCTGAGTATCTAACAATGACTATGATTCCAACATCATACATTTTCCTAATTTCTTTCTCTACCAGAGGTATTTGAACAGGGTTGATTCTGCGCAATTTTTGTTTAAAATGTTTATGGTTTTCTTTGAGGGGAATCTTATGCTGAATTATTTCTGTATCATATGATTTCAAATCTTCATAACTCCATGGAAACACATCAGAAAATTCTTTAAACAACTCAATATATTTCAGTTTAATGTGAGCTGGCAATGTTTTAGACAATTTGATTACTTTGGGTTTCTGTTTACTGCCTATGTTGCATTCTTCCACTTCAGTTTCTATGGGTTGCAGTTTTGGCTTCTTGGCCACATCATTCAAATCAAATAATTCCTCTAAAGGGACCAGTCCTTTTGGAAAGCTCCAGTCTTTTGATTGTAGCACTTCTAAGTCTTCATCTTCTAAATATGTGCTAATTTCTGTTATCTGTTTGGGTTCATTTGTTAACAAATTTATTTCAGCAATCTATGGAGACTTTTCTTCTTCAGTAAGTGGGTTTTGTTCAGTAAGACAGTCTTCATCATACTCTGAATCTGAGCTTGGTGTTTCAAATTCATTTTTGGACTGTAGGAAGTCTTCTATTTGTTTATCTCCATCAAAAAATTTCCAATATCTTTCATTATCTGGGACAACTGGTCTAAATTTGACTTGGGTGGTGCATTTCTTGGTTTCATAAGGTGTTAGACAAGTTCTAGCAGTAAAGGCTAAACCATTGGCAAGGAAATCTTGGTTTCTTGGGACAAAGATAAGTTGGAATTCATCAAATATTTTTAACAAGTCCATGGCATCATCTCTATAGGCTTTAAGTCTGGGATGTTTAGAACTGTACTCCCCATTTACTTGCCTAATAATCAACTCTAAATCCCCATGAAATTTTATCCTGTTGGCCCCTAGTTTTTTCAATAAATGTAGGCCTAAAATTAGAACCTCATACTCTGCTATATTGTTTGTACATTGAAAATTTATCCTATAGGAATGCCCCTCAACATGATTGTTTTCAGTGTTGTGTAACCATATGCCTGCTCCTGCATCATTTTTAGTGCAAGACCCATCAAAATTCATGTTCCAAAGAGGACTGTTTTCAGATTTGTCATTTATTTTATTGTTGTCCTCTTTTTTTTGTTCATCATTCTGCTTTGTACAAGGGTCTGCACTACGTTTTTCTGTGTTTTGTTCCTCAAGATTTTCAATGTCTTGTGGTTTTATTATTTGATTTGCATGATATCTGTTATGCTTATGACTATTATGAACTTTAAGGCCTTTAATCTGTTTGCTGTAAATTTCTGAATCAACAAACTGTTTTTTAATTTCCTCTTTATTAATTTCTGCAAATATTTTTGCATGTGAAATGATTACAACATTTGATGGTTTTTATTGACTAACTCTCGCTCTTTAGGAATATTATCATTGAAAAGAATGAAAGAGTCAAGGTCAGTGTGTATGGAGTAAAGAGGAGAGTTTTCTGGTCTTTCTTGGCTACTCACCATGTATTTCATGTGTGTTTCCATATAGAGTCTTCTAGGTTGACTGAAGACAGGGATGGTGGCATAAGTCATATCCATATGCATAGTACCTTGTAACTTAGCTCCCCATGATATTGAAAGGAGCATGTCATATTTGGGGGGTATATCAACCACTACAATGTCCATTACTAAGCTCTTGGATGGTATTTGGGCTAAGTTAATACACAGATCCTTTATTAGGCCTAGGCATCTCACCCTACTTGAATCAAAGGAATATAAGTCTTTGCAGGGTCTAGTCACCTCTAAGCCTAATCTTTCAATTATAACCTTGGGCATGAGGTTGTGTGATGCTCCTGAATCAAGCATGGATTTGTGTAAAATATTATCATGGATGTTCAAACTGATGTAAAATGGAGGGGTAGTTCCTTCTTGAAATTTTCCTTAAATTTTTGGTCCAAATATGAGCTCTGGGGTATCATCATTTAAGTTAACTATGTCATGAAAATATTCTATGTTCAAAGATTTAAAAATTTGACCTCTATATACATTTTTAGTGACTAATTTAGTGAGCGGGACGAAGATTTTGATTTTGGATATTTCATTCTCTAGGCTAAAAGGAATCTGGTTTTTCAAAATGTTTGATTCAGCCTTGTTAGTCACTCCTTTTTCAACAAAATATGCTTGTTGATTTTTAGTATTTACAGTAGTTAAAAGAATTTTTTCAGGAGCATTAGCTGAAGTGCTAGTGCTGCTGGGGTGAACACTTTGTTTTTCATTGGCTTGGGTGTTTTTATCTTTGTTTGGATTAGAATTTACAGCCACTTTTTTATGAATTTCTGCTGTCTTTTTGGAAACATTTTCGGGGCTGTTTTTAGCAGATTTATCAGAGGTTTTTCTCCTGGGAGTTTCTTGATTCTTTTCACTTCTCAGGTCATATTTTTTAGGTGATCCTATGATGGAATTTTCAGAGTATTGTTCATAATAATCAGTTTGTGGTCTTCTGTCATCATAAGGTGTATATAGATCTTGTTTTATTTCATGGAGGAAATGAGAATCCTCATTGCTTACTCCTAGCATGTTTATGTTGTCATCCTCTGTTTGTTCATTTGTATCTTCATCCTTATTAACATAATTTTCTTGGAAAGGAGGTCTGATCTGTTGATCATCCTCTCTTTTTCTGCTTTGAGGTTGATTTATCCTAAAGTTTTGATTCTGACTTTGAGATTGATTTCTATTTTGGGGAGCTAATTGATTTTCTCTAGATTGTGCTCTCTCAAGTATGCTCATTTTATTCATCATTTCCTCCATCATTCTCTCCATTTTTGAGCTAGATGTGGAAGGTGCAGTTTCCTCCCTAAATGATACTTTCTTGTCATTCCTCATCCTAGCTCTTTTTTCAATCAAATTTACTTCCACAACAAGAGCTCCTTTCTGCATGTCTTCCAAAGTCAAGGGATCTCTTTCTCTTAACTGATAAGCCATTTCAGGATCAAATCCTTCAGAAAATTTGGCCAAAGCTGAGCCTTGAGGGGGTTTCAATTCTAGGGGTAGTGCATTATAAACACTATTGAACCTAGTGCAATAATTTTGAACACTTTCCCTAGTGTTTCTTTTGAGGTTTTCGTAATCTGAAAGAATTTGGAGAGGGTTTTTTCTGACTTCCCATTTGTTTAGGAATGACTGATGGAGAGCTTGAAGTTCATTAATACTATGATGGGTTAAGCCTTTGAGCCACTTTCTTGCTTCTCCCACTAAGCTTTAAGCAAACAATTTGAGTTTGACAGTTTCATCATCAATCTCATTTCTATCAAAATAGTCATTCATCTTGTCCACATGTTGTGAAGTAGTAGTAGAACCACTGGAATCATATAATGGAATCTTGGACTGATAGTCCTATGGAAGATTGACTAAATGTAAAGGAAGGACTAGAGGAGCATACCATGTTGCCATGATCGGAGATTGTGGAAAAAATGGGGGGTTAACAGGTAGAGGATGTAATATAGGAGGTGGTTGATGGAATGGAGCACTTTGAACATGTTAGCCATAAATAAATATTTTCATAAGAAAATGATGGCTAAAACAGTCCTTGAGCCTTCAAGAGATCATTTTCATAGAAAATAATTTATTCTTGAAGGCTGCTGTTCCCTTCAAAACTGTTTCGTACACAGCCCCTTTTCATCATTTCATTCACTCATTATGGCCCTTTTTACCCTCTAGTTTCCTTTGAAAATCTCCTCTTCTCTTTTTCGTTTTCCCTTCATTCCCCTCAAAAAACCTTCAAAATCCATTTTTAAACCTATAAATCCTTTTAAAGTTTAAAACCCTTCCTTTTTCACTCTATCGGAATTGGAAAAACCCCAAAAAATCCTTTGAAAACTCAAAAAACCCACTTATTTTGCTTTTTGTTAAAAACACAGGCCCTAAGCCCCTCAGAGCTTAAAGGTCCAACCCCCTATCCATCATATGGCCAAGACCTGTAACCGAGTGCTTAAACCTTTCGCTCTTAAAACTTCACCTTATACCTCGGCCCTTTCCATTTTATTCATAAAGCCTCACCCATGAGCACTGGCTAAACCCTTAGCCCTTTTTCTCCACTCCCGGTCCTCGTCACCTCCATCAAACCTTTCCCCACTCCTTTTCCTCTAGCCCCTTCCCTTACCATTTTTTATCCCCATGCCCCTTACAAAAACCTTTTCCTTTTCTTTTTCCCCGCACTACCTTGTGGATTCCCGATCAATTTGGGACTGTTGATCTTCAAAGATTGATAGCCACGATGCTTCCTTTTCTCCCCTACCCTTTCGATGAAATCCCATCCATTCACCCTATAAATCAAAACCGGCAGCCTAGCACCTCTAGGCCTACCAATCACTATGCAAGGGACCCACCCTATCATACGCTGCAACCTGGTTTCCACTTTCTCTCCGCCCGAGCAAATTTTCCATCGCGCCCAATCCGCACCGCCAGATCTCATCCCCCTCATCTGACGGTTGTCATCGCATATCGTGCGATTTTGCTGTCCGGAGTTTAACACTCCAAAGTCACACGATACCGACGGTATTAAAAATTCCACGCGACGCGATAAAATTGGATCGTGTTCGATTCGTCGAAAACCACTTACCACCCGAATTGAACGTGAAAACCATTCGTGGTATTTCCAAACCCGCTTTGCGTGAATTCATGCCAATTGTTATTTTGAACCGGATTTTTGCCTATTTTCTTCATGAAACCTCTTCCGACAACATATTTCCCCCCTCTACAATGCTCCTCCGCTCCCGCCCGACCTCTGTTAGCAGTTAAACCAATTCTCAAGGTTTCTTAACGTTTGATGTTTTGTTTGCAGGGTTTTAATGGTGCTCAAAATATTAAAAGGACCCCCATAGCCGGACCAGTGGCGGAAGATTCCCAGTTTGATGACCTTTGGGGTTTAAAATGCAAAGATGGATTTTCCATAGTTTTTACCTGTTTTATCAGTACCCATTAATGCTGGTAAAGTAAATAAAAACCCTTCAACACACTAAAAACCTCCTTTCCATAACAAAGTAGAAAAACAATGAAGACAGAGGTTAAAGATCAAGAGATTAAAGAATTTTCGGTGCATGAGATGAAGAGTTGAAGGATTAAAAGGTTAATTTTACAGTTTGAAGGTTTATACACAGTGTCAAGGATTAAATATCAAAATTCGAGGATTAAGGGTTTAAACCTACAGTTAAGGGAGGCAGGAAAAGGCAAAAGGCAGATGACAAAGCCCAAAACAGTAAAAACTGTCAGCATATAAGGTTCAAAGACTCTGAAAGTGATTATAAGGCACAAAAGTAATATCAAAGGCCTTATTGATGTCCAAAAGTGCCAGGTCAACACAAAATCAGTGAAGGAGCCTCCGAATGCCACATCATTGAGGCTATAACTCCTCAAACTGCCACCTGAGAGCTTATTTCATTAAAAGAGTGCATATTAATTAAACAGTTAGGGATATTTTTAAAAGGTAGCTCAAAATTAACTACCAACCTACCTAAAACCCTCAAAGTCAACAAAAGAAACTAAAGGTGATGAAATTTAATGTAAAATTGATTAAAACAGAGATAAGCATTCAAAATCTTCTCCCTTAGGCCTCCCAAAGGTCAATAAACCATTACTCTGTATTAATTGAACAAATGAACCCTTCTTACGCTCCACCTCCTCATTCTTCTATAAATGCTTCTGTAGAAGACAGTATAGAGGTTGGTCTTTGAATACTATTTAATTATAAATAGCTTTTGAGGCTGCTGAAGCTCTGTATTGTAATAGAAGAAAGATAGGCTAAGATGAGAAGTTGGAAGTTCTAAAGACCCACTGGACTTGAAGATTGTAACTGGTTTGAACATCAAATACACAAGCTAATTCATGAGATCGTGGTCTATGTCAATGGTGATGTGTTTCTCACTGTAATTGTTATTTTCTTTATGTTTTCATTCTGTTCACTTTCCTCTGATGAATAACAACAAATATAGATTAGGATTTACTGTTAAGTACCCTAAATCTCACTGAATAATCTTTATCTTTATGTTTTCTGCTGAACTGTGTATTTAAGGATAAATCAATAGAGTGTAATCAGTCAAAGAATTTTGGTAAGCCCATGTTTTTCTGATTGTATCTTGAAATATTGTCTTTAAAAGTTATTGAAGAGTTTGCTAAGTAAATTTGAATTAGGGAGGTCTATGGTTAGCCCCGTCCTCTGATTTCTTCTCCAAAAGTTACTCTGAAAAGTTCCCTGAAGAGTATGTTGAAAGCAGGCTAGTTTAAAAGTACTTACTTGATCTTAGACTACTTTTCATGTTAATCATAAATGTTTTCCTTTGAGAATATGCTGAAAGCAGGCTAAGTTAAAAGTCTTTACTTGATCTTAAGCTATTTTTTTTTTTAATGTTTTCTCTCGAAAGTATATCAAAAGCAGGTTAGTTTAAAAGTACTTACCTGATCTTAGGTTACTTCATGTCTTTCTGTTAAGTGCATGCCAAAAGTAGGCTAGTTTAGAAGTACTTACCTGATCTTAGGCTGTCCTTTGTTTTTCTTGTGTGTTTGCTTCTCTCACAACACTTTTTATGTTTCCATATCATAAAATCAATCTAAAGAATCCTTTGACATAGATGAATTTCCCCATGGACCATTTTTGAAACTTGTTGTGCAATTAAATCCTTTATGACTCCATAGCCCAATGGATTGAAGCAGTCTCTTGCTTATCTTATCAGCTGAAAAATTTTCAACCTACTTACACCTTTACCCCTCATAACACTTCCCTTATTTTGACGAGGTTCATCGCAACCAAAACAAACAAAACCCTTGTGCCTTATATCTAGCCTAATATCATATCTTAATCCTTAAAGATCATATCTTTGAACATATATATAGAGAGATCCCTGTCTGAATCTTGGAGGGCTAGATACTTAGATTCCAAATTGGTTTTGATGTAAGCTCTACAATGTTTGTACTTGCAAATCTTGCAAACTACGGAGACCTAACAGAACAATGGGAGTATGGGTAACATAAGTGGATGGACTAGCAAAAGACTGTTGAACAGATCTAGGATGAGAGAAACCAAAGTTATGAATGAAATGAAGGTAAGGTGGAGTGGTTTCTCTACTACCAGGATGTTCACCACTATGAAGGGGTGAGTGTGGAGACTCAAAGTCTATTTGATCTATATCATCAAGTGACGTAGTTCTGGATGGGTTTCTTAAGTCAACTTGTGTATTTTTTAGAGCTAAGAGGTTTTCAGGGACAAAATTAGCTTTATGAATCGGTCTGATAACAGTTGGTGTTTTAGACTTAGGAGATTTCCTAAGTATAATTTCTATATTATCAACTGTCTTAGGAGAATTTGGGTCAGGATAGGCTCTAGTATGAATTCTTCTAGAATCCACAATGTTATGTTTTCAGACCCAATGATAAGAAAAGTTCAACCAAGTATGACAATCTTTAATAGGCTAAACTGATCTTTAACAAGAAAAATTAATCCTCAAAGTTTCCTTAACTGAGTTTGTATGCTGTTATGATAGAAATGGGTTTCCTAGTGAAGTATTTAGATAAATTCAAGATTGTGGAGTCACCAGGTGGAAATTTTTAGCTTTAGAAGGTAAAATATTTTATGATCCACCACCACTAATAAGTTTGAATACCAATCTGAAATGTTTTGGGTTTTCTGAGTTTTTATAGTCCTGTGGGTTATGAGAGTGTCCTATATCTGTTTCAACACTTAGCTACGGTGATGAGACAAACAGAGTTTACTCTATGGCTTACTTAGCTGAATTTTTCAAGGTTTTGATGAGGGTCTGTTAGAATCTTAAGGGTTACTTAGTTTTTCATTGATTTCGACAAGTCCTATCATGATCATCAATATTCTTGGTAGTGCTTAAAGAAAGCTGATTTTACTTAGGTAAATGCTGAGTATTTTATTTTTAAGGATTTTACTCATAAGTCCCCAGTATGGTCGCCAGTCTGTTAGGTCTCTGTAGTTTGCAAGATTGGCAAGTACAAATGCTGTAGAGCCTACATCAAAACCACTTTGGAATCTGAGGATTTAGCCATCCTAGATTCAGAGAGGGATCTCTCTATATGAATGTTTTCAAAGATATGATCTTTAAGGCTTATGATATGATATTAGGCTAGTTATAAGGCACAAGGGTTTTGTTTGTTTTGGTTGGGATGAACCTCATCAAAAACAAAGGAAGTCTTATGAGGGGTAAAGGTGTAAGTAAGTTGAAAATGGTTCAGCTAATAAGAGAAGCAAGAGACAGCTTCAATCCATTGGGCTATGGAGTCATAAAGGATTTAATTGCACAACAAGTTTAAAAAGTGGTCCATGGGGAAAGTCATATATGTCAATGGATTCTTTAGATTGATTTGATGATATGGAAACATAAAAAGTGTTCTGAGAGAAGCAAACACACAATAAAGACAAAGGACAACCTAAGATCAGGTAAGTACTTCTAAACTAGCCTGCTTTTAGTATATTCTCAAAGGAAAAACATTTATGATGAACATAAAAAGTAGTCTAAGATCAGGTAAGTAGGTTTAAACTAGCCTGCTTTCAACATACTTTCAAGAGAAAACATTAACAACAAGGAATAACTTAAGATCAAGTAAAGAATTTTAACTTAGCCCGCTTTTAGCATATTCTCAAAGGAAAAAATTTATGATGAACACAAAAAGTAGTCTAAGATCATGTAAGTACTTTTAAACTAGCCTGCTTTCAACATACTCTTAAGGGAACTTTTCAGAGTTACTTTTGGAGAAGAAATCAGAGGACAAGTCTAACCATAGAATTACCTAATTCAACTTTACTTAGCAAACTCTTCAAGAAATTTTAAGGGCGAAATTTCAAGCTACACTCAGCAAAAAATGGGCTTACCAACATTCTTTGACTGATTACACTCTATTGATTTATCCTTAAATACACAATTCAACAGAAAACATAAAGATAAAGATTATTCAGTGAGATTTAGGGTACTTAACAGTAAATCCTAATATATATTTTCTGTTCTTTATCAGAGAAAGTGTACAACATGGAAAACATGAGAAAAATGACAATTACAGAAAGAAAAACATCACCATTGACATAAACCAGGATCCCATGAATCAACTTGTGTATTTGATGTTCAAACTAGTTACAATCTTCAAGTCCAGTGGGTCTTTACAGCTTCAAACTTCTCATCTCAGCCTATCTTTCTTCTATTACAATACAGAGCTTCAGCAGCCTCAAAAGCTATTTATAATTAAAGAGTATTCAAATACCAACCCCTACACTGTCTTCTACAGAAGTATTTATATAAGAACGAGGAGGTGGAGTGTAAGAAGGGTTCATTTGTTCAATTAATACAGAGTAATGGTTTATTGACCTTTGGGAGGCCTAAGGGAGAAGATTTCGAATGCTCATCTCTGTTTTAATCAATTTTACATTAAATTTCATCACTTTTAGTTGTTTTTGTTGACTTTGAGGGTTTTAGGTAGGCTGGTAGTTAATTTTGAGCTTCCTTTAAAAATATCCCTGACTGTGTAATTAATATGCACTCTTTTAATGAAATAAGCTCGCAGGTGGCTATTTGAGGAGTTATAGCCTCAATGATGTGGCATTCAGAGGCTCCTTCACTGATTTTGTGCTGATTTGGTGGCTTTAAACACTGCTTAAGCCCCGATTATTTCTTTAGGGCCTTTGAAATCACTTCGGATTATTTAATCCTTATATGCTGACTATTTTTATTTTTTAAACATTTTCATCTGCCTTTTACCTTTTCCTGCCTGTATCTAGCTTAAAACTGTGTTTTAATACTAAAACAGCCGGATTGAATCTTTTAATCTTCTAGGCCTTACGGATTCAATCTTTATCTTTGTGCTTAATTCATCTTTGGCCTTCTTTGAGGGGTCGTGCTCTTTACGCTTCGATATTTATACACTGACCCTTCTCTATGGACAAGTGGCTCTGGTGCACTGGGGTTTTGATTTATATTACAAAAAATTGGTTAAAAACCATGTTTATGCCTTAAGAAATCCTTTTTTGTGTTGTTTAGGTTTCAGATGAGGCAATCCTTAGCCTTGTCCCTTTGTGAACTGTATGAGGGCTTCTGCCTTTAAAAATACCATCAAAACCTACAAAAACCACAAAATACGTTATAAAAAACCTGCAAGGTCAGAAAAAATACTTGCAGAGAGAGGCAGAGGTGTAGGAGCATTGAAGAGGGTTGATTTATGCAGGCGGGAGAGGCTTTAACGAAGAATAAGGTGAAAATCGGTTTCAAAATGGATTTTGGTGCGAATTTGGCCTTGCGGTTTCTAGAAAACCACCGAAGGTTTTCATGCGACCCTTGGGCGGTAAGTGGTTTTTCCCAGAGGGAACACGATCCAATTGTATCGCGCCGCGTGGATTTTTCAATACTGCCAGTATCACATGATTTTGGAGTGTTAAAGGTCGGACGGAGAAATTACGTGATACGTAATTCGCACCATCAGATGAGGAGGGGCAGATCTGACGGCAGGGATCTGGCGTGATGAACAAGTTGCACGGCGGGAGTTTGAAGTGGGGGACAGGTGTCATGCAACGGTTGGAGGAGAGGATCGGGTAGTGGAATGTGGGTCCAGAGGGGAGTTGGGTGACGGGATGAGCGAGGACCGTTTGATTTTGATAAATCGATGGCAGAGATCATACAATGGAGTGATAAGGCGGGGGAAAGGAGGAAGAAGGGGAAGGAAATAAAGGATGGCGGGGTGAACTACCAGCGTTAGATCTCCCAGATCGACGGTGGGGGATCTGTCGTTGGGAGGATGAGTAAAGACAAAAAAGGAAGGGGGTGGGGATTAGGTAGGGGCGCGGTCCTGTGGAGTGGTAGAGAACCGAGGGCAGAGGAAAGCAGGGCTAGGGGGTTAAGGACTTAGTGCCAGGTCATAGGCACTTAGTTATGTGGCAGAGAAAGACCTGGGGGACCGAGAGAAAAAGTTTTAAGCACCTGGTTGCGGGGCTTGGGCACATGATGGATACAGGGCTAGAGCCTTAAGCCCTCAGGGGATTAAGGCCTGTGTTACTAAATAAAAGCGGAATAAGTAGGTTTTTTTGCATTTTTAATGGGTTTTTACAAGTCCTGAAAGGCCTTAAAAAGAGGGTTTTGGGGTTATTTAGGAAAAAACGCCTAAACAAAAGTTTTTAAGCCTTTTTAAGGTTTCGATGGGGTGAAAGAGGAAATTTTAAACCATCTAAAGGAGTTATAATGGTTTGGGGGGCCTTTTAGGAGGAAAATAAGGTTTAAATGAGAGGAAATGGAATTTTTAGAAGGGGAGGAAGGCTTGTTAGGATAAGATCAAAAAATGGGAAAGTGGGGAAAAAAATAAAAAAGGGCTTAGAAAATGCTGGGAAATGGGTTGAAAAAACAGTCCCTTTGGACATCAGCATGCTTTCTTGGTGGATTTCTTCAATGAAACAACAATGAAGATTATTTTTTGAGTTTAGGCAGTACAAGAAGGCTTCAAGAATGAGCATTTTTGTATGAAAACAATCTCTTGAAGGCTCAGGATTTGTTCTAGCCATCATTTGCTCTGACAAAAATTTACTGATGTCTAACACAAAGCACATAATCATTGTACCAAATTTAGTGGCCATATTCTCTCAAGAGAAGCCATCGCAATAATGCATATTGCTGCCCCATCACATCATCATGATACCAAGTACAATGACCATAATCCCCCAATAGAAGCCAACTCTGTAAGGCCTCCTGTTTCCATCCTCCATCAATGTCATGCAATGTATGAGGTGAAATTAGCCTATACTCTCCCAATAGTAACTGGAGCAACAAGGATTCTTACTGCCTCCTTACATCATCATTATGCAAGTCATGGGGCAACAACACACTGATTGACATGTGGTATGTCACATCAGAAAAATAAACATAAGCTCCCTTTTGCCACATCATGTGAGAGTTATGCTTTGTCCCAAACCCAAATGCATACATGAACATGCGATATATCCCAAACAAAAATGCATGTAAAGACATGAGACATATCCCAAAAAAGAAAATATATGGACATAAGATACATCATGAGGTGTCAAAACTCGCTCATCAATAACTAGCGCAACCATGCCTCTTGCTACTGCATGTCATTAGTGATATACCTGGCATGGATCCTAGAAATGTGAGATGTTGGGTGTTAGCTACCTATAAAATTTGTTATATCAAAAGGTGGCTAAATCATTTTTGGAGCCTTCAAGAAACATTTTTTATTGCTAAAAATGTTATCTTTTGAAGACTCAGGAAGACATCATGCCATTTGTTCAAAATATTCACTGCTGTTTCCATTTTTAACTCTGAAACCCTGCTGATTTCATAGAGCAGACTGCTGAAAAACACCATTTTTCCCTTCCCTTCACTTCAAAACTAACCTTCATTTTTACCCCTTTCATTCCCCTGGAATTCTTCTATTTTCCATTTGTTTCCGCTTTTTCCTTCATAAAATCCTCTTTACAGAGTTTAAAACTCCTTTTTAAATTCTTCCGAAACCCCCAAATCCATCAGAAAACTCTGAAAATTTCATAAAAAAATACGTTTTTGTATTACAGGCTTAAGCCCCTCTGGGCTAAGTCCTAACCACTTCCCCACCATATGCCTTGGTGCAGGAACCAAGTGCTAAGCCTCTCGACACTTATCGCATCGGAGAAATCAGAGCGCGCAAGTCTATTTCTTATGGTAAGACCTCCGATTGCAATTAGCCCTTTGTTTATAACCCTCGATCATATTATTATTTCATATAACCTGTGGGCCCGCATCTGGCGCTTAGAACGTTATAATAATCCATCTCCGATGCATATTTCCCCTTTGTAAGTTCATAAAACCACTTTTTCCTAATTTTGGTCTAAACGCGCAAATTCAATGTTTCTAAATGATAAAGACCGTTGATCTCAAAACCCGATCAATGATCCGTGCGTTATCGCATCGAAAAAATCTAAATGGGTAGATTGAAAGACCAGCACCAAAGTTCCAATGTGATTGGCCCTTATACATATAAGCCTTGGGCCTATCGCATTTCATATAAACCAATGGCCCCGCAACCGGGCGCCAGTCTATATATATATTTTGCCGAGAGCCCCCAAAACCTTTGTACTTTGTTAATTTTTTGATTTTCATAAGTTTTCAAGGGGTCCCGTCGTTCATTAATCTAACCCATTCCCAATAGTTGATCTTAAGCCGATCAAACAGCCTGCACAACATCGCATCACAAATTTTATCGGTCTCATTTTGTTTCCCCTCCGATTGATCGCTCCTCCGATTCACTCCCCATCATTGATTTGATCCTAAGATCGACGGCCAATGCTTAATCGCATTGGAATCATACAAGTTTTTCCCTCCGATTACATCTAGACCGTCCATGTGTCCAGATCAAACGGTCCAGAAGACATCTCTCGACTTTGGTTTAAATTCATGCGCCCCGCGTTTTAAATGTTTTAGGCCAAATCCTGACCGTTGATCTCTGCAAGATCAACGGTCCTCCTTCATCCTTTTTCTGCCTGTATATTATTTCGTTTTAACCCCAGATTCAATCCTGGCTGTCGATCTTCTACATCTAACGGCTCATATTAACCCCAACAGGCCTGCTTGCTGTGGGTCATGCCTCCTTCCAGATCTGATCTCCCTCGTCGATCTCTTGATCAGACGGTCCCTAATAAAACTGCCCTTCTCGCTTCTGCCCACACATCTATCCAATTTTGCGCTCGCTCTCTGCCATCAGATCTGAGACCCCAGATCTAACGGTTCAAGCGCATTTTCGCGTAAGTTTAAGCATGGAGGATAATCTTCAGAAATCGCGCGATATAAGCTGTTTTTAAAAGAAACGTGTCGGGTGGGATGCATATCGCGTTCCAAAAGGCACAAAAGCCTCCCTGCCCTTCTGCTGCGCGAAACCCATGGTTTTCTCCACCAAAACCACTTTCCTCGTTTTCTATTATATTATATCTCACGTGCTTCCCACCGTCGATATTTGCAGATGTACGACTCAGATCTAATCTTTGGTTACATGATTGCCCTCCACCATCACCAAAGGTTTTCAACGTACATTCTTCACTGTTGATCTCGTGGGTCGATCTCATCCGACGACCCACGATCATCTCGAAACCCCAATTTCAATTCCTAAAAAATGTCCTCTGCCAAAGGGATTTCTCCCTTTTCCTTTGTATTTTCTCACATCTTACGCCCATATTATTATAAGGTGACTCATTCACTTTGTGTATTCACAACTGATCCCCACCATTGATCTTTGCTAGATCGACGGTTCCAACTTAATCTCCACCATTTTCTCCTAACCACAGCCTCCTAAGCAGTTTTACCACCTAAATGCAGGATTTATTAATGTTTATTGTTTTATGCAGGTTTCTATGGTTTTTCCATTATATTAAAGGAAAACCAAAGGTTGGGGATGACGATCCCCCATGCCTTTGTGCATACAAAAGGATTATTCCAAAGGGTTCAAAGTCATGTTTCGTCAATGCTTCATGGGCATTGATGCCATATGGACCCTTTGCAGAACCTGCACATCAACAAGACAGTTAATTAAATCAAAACAAATAGTATCAGTGTTGAAGAACAAAACACAGTAGAATAGAGGATTGAAGACTGTTTTCACAGTTTTGGAGGATTACGGCTAAGATCGAAAATCAAAAGCCTAATCGTCCAAATAAAAACACAATTAAAGAAAAAACAGAGATTTATCAGTCAGAAAGAGCCTCCACTGCCACATCAGAGGAAAATTGATTCCTCTCAGCTACCTTATGCGACCTATAGCCTCAAAGTATTCAACAGACGACCGAGTAATGACCTGAACAGAGCATATCTGCCCCAATACAGATGAATAGTTATTTCAAATCGAAGAAGCTAATATAAACTATTAGCAGAGTTATTGCAAAAGATGACACAGAGTCTTAAAGTCAACAAAAGCTCCCACCGAGCTTAATTCTTAATGTAAAACAATTAATACAGAAAAATATCTGTAAACTTCTCCATCGAGCCCCTCAAAGGTCGAGAAGCATTAAGTCTGTATTAATTGACCCAGGAGATCTTTTATCAGATCCCACCTCCTCATTTATTCTATAAATACTTTTGTATAAGATGAGAAAATGTTGGTTGCAGAACTTTGAAATATACTTGAGCTTGAAACTTCTACTTGTAAATAGTGTTCACGGGCTCTTGAAGCTCTGTTTGTGATAGAATAGTTAGGCTGAGAAGTGAAGATGATTGCTGAACTGAAACATTGGACTTAAATATGTAACTGGTTTGAAGCATCAATACAAGATGATTTATGGGATCCTGGTCTATGTCAACGATGATGTTATTTCTTATTGTAAATTATTATTTTATTTCTGTTTTCACTTTGTCCATATTCTCTGATAAAGAACAGAAAGCATAGATTTAGGATTTACTGTATATCAGTACCCTTCTCTGACTGATAAGCTTTATCTAAATGTTTTCTTCCAAATTGTGTTATTTAGGAATGATTTAATTCAGTTTGAGTAGTTAGGAATGCTGGTGTTCCCTCGTTCTACTGTCTAAGATAAATGTTGTTCTTGAATGTTATTTTTAGTTTATGTTAAGTAGAGATGAACTAAGGAAGTTATGGTGAGCCCTGTCCTAGTTTTATCCCCAAAGACTGTCTGAAAGTTTCCCTAAGAATGTGTTGAAAGATGGCTAGTTTCAAAGTACTTATCAGATCTTAGACTATTCTTCGTTATCATTTGTGTTTCCCCCTGTGTTTAAAACGTTTTTCTATTGAAAGTGAATCAAAAGCGGGCTAGTTTCAAAGTACTTATCAGATCTTAGGCTACTCTTTGTTCTTCATTTGTTTATTCCCCCTTCTTGTTATATCATTTCATTCCATAAAATCAACTTTAAAGAGATCCTTAGACATACATGACTTGCCCCATGGACCACTCTTGAACCTTTTTGTTTCAATTAAACCCTATTATGACTCCATAGCCCAATGGACTAAAACCAATGATTATCTATCTTTTTGGTGAAAGCTTGTTCTAATTGCTTGCAACTTCACACCTTTGAAACTCTTTCCATTTAGGACTTTCCACTCAAATAATAATCATGCTCAACCATCCAAAACAAAAAAAAACCTTCGGACTTCATAACTAGCCTAATATCATTACCCAAAAGCTTTTAAAAATAAATCAATCTTTTCACTTTATTGGAGAGATCCCTCTCCGGATTCAGGAGGGCTAGATCCTAGAATCCCAAAGTGGTTGAAATAAGTGTTCTCCCTGCCGTTGGACTTTACCAATCTTGCTAATTATAGAGAGCTAACATATTCTGGCGACTCCATTGAGGATCGAGTTATTTTCTTACTGGATACTTTAAATATCTCAGAAACCCCTTTACTCACTAAATATTTGGCGTATTGGCCAGCTGAGCCACCAGCAGCCAACATCTTCTAGCGACTCCTCTAGGGACTTGAGTCGAATTTTCATTTTATGTTCCCTTAAAAACTTCATAAAACCTCGTGAGTACAAGCAGCCCTTTTCAAGCACTACCAAGTAATGGTAATCATGGTAAAACTTGTTTGAGTCAGTGAAAAACTAGGCAAACCCTAGGATTCTCATAAGAATTTATCTAACCTTGAAGGATCAACTAGCTTAGCCATAAGAGCACACTATCTTTGTCTCATAACCATAGCTAAGTTTTGAAACAAATTTAGGAAACTCTTAAGAACCAATAGGACTTAAAAATAACTCAGAAAACCCCAAAAAAATAAAATAAATTAGATTGGTATTCAATAAACATGGTGGTGGACCATAAAACCTTTTACCTCCAAAAGAGCTAAAAAATTCCACTTGGCGACTACACAATCCTGAATAGACCTTAAGAATCCACTGGGAAGACCCATAATATTTGTAACATCATTCAAACTTAGTTACAGGACTGTAGGATTAAAATTTGTGTAAAACAGATTAGTTAAACCTCTTACAGATTGTTATATCTGGTTCAATTTTTCTTTTTTATTTAGGTCTGAAAAAACAACATAGTGGCTCCTAGAAAGATTCATACTAGAGCCTATCCTGACCCAGACCCACCTGAGATAGTTGATAACCCTGAAAGTATCCTTAGGAAGTTTCCTAAGATAAATTTTTCAACTGTTTTCAAATCACCCTTGAGATCAATTAAGTTCCTGAAAACCTTGCAGCTCTACAAGAAACACATGGTGGTGGAACCATAAAACATTTTAACTCCTTATGAGCTAAAAATTTTCCACCTGGCGACTTCACACTCTGAAACTCCCAAAATACCAAATGACTCCACTGGTAGAAGACCTTGAACTGATTGAACAGACACAGTGACCTCTTTTTCTGATTTACAAACATGGATTTAGATATAGACCCAGATGAAAAACATATGATCATGATGGAAAAGTTGACGTACATGCTTGGAAGAAGGGTGGATAGGTTTATGGCTAATTTAAACGTTGGTGATCCAGAAAATCATATTCCTTTCCTTGAGAAAACGCAAACTCTACCACTACAAGACATGTATGATGAACATGATTACAAAGAAAATAATCAAGGAAAATTTCTAATCATGATGGAAAATATGATGCATATGCTTGGGAAAGGAATGGATAGGTTGATGGCTAATATGAAAATGGATTATTTGGAGTGAGCTATGCTTTCCCTTGATAAAAAACAAGCCCAATCACCTCAAGATCAAGACAGTGACCAACCTATGAATTATGATCAACACCTTATAGAAAATGATGAGAAAACTTATAAAGAAAGCAATAAAGAAGGCTGTCAAGAAATTTTTTATTGCCTTCCTATATCTTTTACTATGCCGATAGGAGATCTTCACAATCAAATTCCGAATACTAATAGTGAGCAGTTCTTTGAGGAAATGACAAAAAATCCTCAAAGTTTTCTTGCAAGCACAAGTCAAGATCCCCTAGAAGAGGCTCAAGAGAACATCCAGCCTCAAAATCAGCCTTTACAAGAGACAGAGAACCGTTGTACTTCTGTTCAAAGGGACATAGAAATATTTTCCTTGTTGAAAGAAGAAGAGATAGATCATACCATTAATAAATAGTCAGTCTCTGAAACTTATTGCAAAACAAATACTCTTGCTCATTCATGAATAGAACTCTGTTGTAAAGATGCAGAGAGTTCTTTTGTTGGTCATAAAATAAAGGGCATCTCTTCTTCTGTTTATACTCAAAGAAAAATCTCTCCTTTGACATAAGAATGAATTGATCAAATACTAAGAAAACAGCTACCCTCCCAACCATCAGCTCAACCAAACAGTCATGAAAATGGTGCCTATTCCATAGAACAATCCAATGGCACTCAAGACAAAGAGGATAGTAAGGAAACCCATGATAATACTGAAACTAGTCCTCTTTGGAATATGAATTTCGATGGGTTATATACTAAAACTAATGCAAGTGCAGGAATATGGCTTTACAATATAGGAAACAATTATTCTGAAGCCCATTCATATAAATTGAACTTTCAATTCACAACTGACATAGCAGAGTATGAGGCACTCCTCTTAGGGCTACATTTATTGAAAAAATTAGGAGCCCAGAAGATAACAGTTCATGGAAATGAAGAACTGGTAACTAGGCAAGTGAAAGAAGAGTGCATGGTTAATCATCCCAGACTTAAAGCTTATAAGGATGATACCATTGATTTACTGAAATCTTTCAAATATTTCCAACTTATACTTGTTCCTAAATATCAAAACAGTTTTTCTAGTGGATTAGCCCTTGTGGCTAGTACATGTTTAAAACATTGGGAGAGAAAACAATATACAATTCAAGAAAAATTAAAACCAGCTGTCCCAAACAATAAAAAATACTGGCAAAAATTTGAGGGAGAAAAACAGATAAAAGACTATCCTGCTAAGGATATACCATCTTTCCAAGAAGAGACTTCTCCCTTCACTAATGACAATCTGTCATCCAAAGAGCCTGAATTTATAACAGAAGCAAGCATATATTTAGAGAAAGAAGATATTTCACTGCTTGCTATTTTGCAGGTTAAGGATGATGATACTTCCAAGCCGCATACTGACAACACAATCCTCAAAGCTGAAGTCTTGGAAGCAGACAATCTACCAGACATGGAGGACTAGAAAGAAGAGAATCTTCATCCTTTCTTTGTGGATCCTTTGGACGAGTGTGTGGAAATCCAAACTGTCTAAAATTATCAAGCAGTGATCCTTTGCAAGAGCCAAATATATGAGAAGCTATCACCCTCTTTGATAGTCTTGGTTTTGAATATTAATCTTCAAAATGTACTATGGATACCTCTGACAAGCAGCCAAAGTTTCTTCTTCTTCTTCTTGATATTACTTAGCTGGCTACATTGGAATTTTTGTATCATATGATAATGTAAATATTCCAAGTTAGATTAGGTTAGATAGGAATGTCAATATAGCTTAGTTATGAGCATTTAGATAGTTTTTGATTTTTTTCTCCAAAGAAAAATAAAAAATACAAAAATACAAAAACAATAGAAGAAAGAAAAGAGGGCAGATTGTAAAAACAGTAAAGGTACAACACCATACCAAAAAGAGAAATAAATTCTAAAAGTGTGCAAGCTTAAATGCCACTCCTGAAAACACACTTCTAATTATTCATACAGCCTAATCATGACTAATTAATTTTTAAATTGTCTGCTAATAGGTTAGTGAATTTGATTTTCCAAAAAATTTACTCTTGGCTTATCAATAGGTAGAATAGGATAGAAATTAAAGGTTCAAACATGCTCAAAATCTGAACCTAAGTGTCCAAAGGAAGAATGAAACCAATATGTTTCAAATTCTGAGTCAAAACAAAGGTAAAACTGGTTCTAATCAGCTCAAAATCTGAACCAGATTATAAAGAAAAACAACTCACACAGAAGTAAAAACAGAGCTGGAAAAAGATGAAGGAAGTGCTTTGAACTTTCAGATCTTAAGCCTTCCATTTTGTTTTAATTTCCTGTAAAATAATATCTATATGCAGCTTGTTTTTTTTTTATGCCATAGATCAGCATCAAGTTAGACTGTTTAATCCTGACTTGTATGCTTTTAAATTTCTGTTTTAGAAATTAGAGAATAAAAATATATTAGAATGTTTAATCCTAACAGATTAGTAGATTAGGTAGAGAAGCATATGAACTCAACTGTTTAATCTGGGTTCATGGAGAAATAAGGAGTATTTTTATGCTTTCAAAAGAATAAAATGATGTAAAAGGAGTTTACCAATCCAAGTGCACTCTAAAGAAGAGAAAATGTTAGATCAGTAGGATTGGGTAGGTAGAAGGCTTGTTGATGAAGATCCATTTTTTTTCATGGTTGTTAACATTTTCAGAGCAAAATAAGATCATCCAAATAAAAAAGGGCAGCCCAATGGATAAGGCACTGATCAGCCTCTAGAAAATGCAAGTCTGAAGTTCTTGATGCCTTCAAGAAGGCACCATCCCCAAGTGGAGCCACTGTTAGTCACCTATAAAATTTGTTATATCAAAAGGTTGCTAAATCATTTTTGGAGCCTTCAAGAAACAATTTTTATTGCTAAAAATGTTATCTTTTGAAGACTCATGAAGCGATCATGCCCTTTGTTCAAAATCTTCACTACTATTTCCATTTTTAACTCTGAAACCCTGCTGATTTCATAGAGCGGACTACTGCAAAACACCATTTTTCCCTTCCCTTCACTTTTAAACTAACCTTCATTTTTAGCCCTTTCATTCCCCTGAAATTATTCTATTTTCCATTTTTTCCCCTTTTTCCTTCATAAAATCCTCTTTACAGAGTTTAAAACTCCTTTCTAAATTCTGCCGAAACCCCCAAATCCATCAGAAAACTTTGAAAATTTCATAAAAAAATACGTTTTTGTATTACAGGCTTAAGCCCCTTTGGGCTAAGTCCTAACCACTTCCCCACCATATGCCTTGGTACTGGAACCAAGCACTAAGCCTCTCGGCGCTTATCGCATCGGAGAAATCAGAGCGCACAAGTCTATTTCTTATGGTAAGACCTCCGATTGTGATTAGCCCTTTGTTTATAACCCCCGATCATATTATTATTTCATATAACCTGTGAGCCCGCATTCGATGCTTAAAAAGTTGTAATAATCCATCTTCGATGCATATTTCCCCTTTGTAAGTTCATAAAATCACTTTTTCCTAAGTTTGGTCTAAACGCGCTAATTCAATGTTTATAAATGACAAAGACCGTTGATCTCAAAACCTGATCAACGATCCGCGCGTTATCGCATCGGAAAAATCTAAATGGGTAGATTGAAATACCAGCACCGAAGTTCCGATGCGATTGGCCCTTATAAATATAAGCCCTAGGCCTATCGCATTTCATATAAACCAATGGCCCCGCAATCGGGCACTAGTCTATATATATATTCCGCCCCGAGCCCCCAAAACCTTTGTATTTTGTTAATTTTTTGGTTTTCATAAGTTTTCAAGGGGTCCCACCGTTCATTAATCTAACCCATTCTCGACCGTTGATCTTAAGCTGATTAAATGGCCCGCGCAACATTTCATCGCAAATTTTGTCGGTCTCATTTTGTTTCCCCCCCGATTGATCGCTCCTTCGATTCGATCCCCACCGTCGATTTGATCCTCAGATCGACGGCTAGCGCACAATCGCATTGGCATCATACAAGTTTTCCCCCCCGCCGATCGCATGCCTCTGATTACATCTGGACCGTCCACGTGTCCAGATCGAACGGTCCAGAAGGCATCTCCCGACTTTGGTTTAAATTCATGCGCCCCGCGTTTTAATTTTTTTAGGCCAAATCCCGACCGTTGATCTCTGCAGATCAACAGTCCTCCTTCATCCTTTCTCCGCATGTATATTATTTCGTTTTAACCCCAGATTCAATCATGGCCATCGATGTTCTAGATCTAACGGCTCATATTAACCTCGAAAGGCCTGCCTCCTGTGGGTCCTGCCTCCTTCCAGATCTGATCTCCGCCGTTGATCTCTTAATTAGACGATCCCTAATAAAACCGCCCTTCCCATTTCTTCCCGTGCATCTATCCAATTTTGCGCTCACTCTCTGTCGTTAGATCTGAGACCCTAGATCTGACGGTTCAAGCACATTTTCGCGTAAGTTTAAGCATGGAGGATAATCTTCAGAAATCACACGATATAAGCTATTTTTAAAAGGCACGTGTTGGGCGGGGACGCATATCGTGTTCCAAAAGGAAAAACCACCTCCCTGCCCTTCTGCCGCGTGAAACACATGGTTTTGTCCACCAAAACCACTTTCCTCATTTTCTATTATATTATATCGCGCGTGCTTCCCGCCATCGATCTTTGCAGATCTACAGCTCAGATCTAATCTTTGGTTACATTATTGCCCTCCACCATCACCATAGTTTTTGAACGTACATTCTCCACCATTGATCTCATGGGCCGATCTCATGCGACGGCCCATGATCATCCCGAAACCCCAATTTAAATTCCTAACAAATCTCCTCCGCCAAAGGGATTTCTCCCTTTTCCTTTGTATTTTCTCACATCTTACGCCCATATTATTATAAAGTGACTCATTCACTTTCTGTATTCACAACTGATCCCCACCGTTGATCTTTGCTAGATCAACGGTTCCAACTTAATCTCCACCATTTTCTCCTAACCACAGCCTCCTAAGCAGTTTTACCACCTAAATGCAGGATTTATTAATGTTTATTGTTTTATTCAGGTTTCTATGGTTTTTCCATTATATTAAAGGAAAACTAAAGGCTGGGGATGACGATCCCCCATGCCTTTGTGCATACAGAAGGATCATTCCAAAGGGTTCAAAGTCACGTTTTGTCAATGCTTCATGGGCATTGATGCCATATGGACCCTTTGCAGAACCTACACATCAACAAGACACAGTGAATTAAATCAAAACAAAGAGTATCAGTGTTGAAGAACAAAACACATCAGAACAGAGGATTGAAGACTGTTTTCATAGTTTTGGAGGATTATGGCTAAGATCGAAAATAAAAAGCCTAATCCTCTAAATAAAAACACAATTAAAGAAAAAACAGAGATTTATCAGTCAGAAAGAGCCTCCACCACCACATCAGTGGAAAATTGATTCCTCTCAGCTACCTTATGCCACCTATAGCCTCAAAGCATTCAACAGACGACCGAGTAATGAACTAAACAGAGCATATATGCCCCAATACAACTGAATAGTTATTTCGAATTGAAGAAGCTAATATAAACTATCAACAGAGTTATTGCGAAAGATGACACAGAGTCTTAAAGTCAATAAAATCTCCCACTGAGCTTAATTATTAATGTAAAACAATTAATACAGACAAATATTTGTAAACTTCTCCATCGAGCCCCTCAAAGGCCAAGAAGCATTAAGTCTGTATTAATTGACCCAGGAGATCTTTTATCAGATCCCAACTCCTCATTTCTTTTATAAATACTTCTTAGAAGATGAGAAAATGTTGGTTGCAGAACTTTGAAATATACTTGAGCTTGAAACTTCTACTTGTAAATAGTGTTCACGGGCTCTTGAAGCTCTGTTTGTGATAGAATAGTTAGGCTAAGAAGTGAAGATGATTGCTGAACTGAAACGTTGGACTTAAAGCTGTAACTGGTTTGAAGCATCAATACAAGCTGATTTATGGGATCCTGGTCTATGTCAACGGTGATGTTATTTCTTATTGTAAATTGTTATTTTATTTCTGTTTTCACTTTTTCCATCTTCTCTGGTAAAGAACAACAAGCATAGATTTAGGATTTACTATATATCAGTACCCTTCTCTGACTGATAATCTTTATCTAAATGTTTTCTTCCAAATTGTGTTATTTAGGAATTCTTTAATTTAGTTTGAGCAGATAGGAATGCTGGCATTCCTTCGTTCTACTGTCTAAGTTAAATGTTGTTCTTGAATGTTATTTTCAGTTAATTTTAAGTAGAGATGAACTAAGGAAGTTATGGTGAGCCCTGTCCTAGTTTTATCCCCAAATACTGTCTGAAATTTTCCCAAGAATGTGTTGAAAACTGGCTAGTTTCAAAGTACTTACTAGATCTCAGACTATTCTTCATTATCATTTGTGTTTCCCCCTGCGTTTAAAATGTTTTTCTATTGAAAGTGCATCAAAAGTTGGCTAGTTTCAAAGTACTTACCAGATCTTAGATTACTTTTATGTCTTTCTTAAGTGTATGTCAAAAGATGGCTAGTTTCAAAGTACTTACCAGATCTTCGGCTGCTCTTTGTTCTTCATTTGTTTATTTCCCCTTCTTGTTATATCATTTCATTCCATAAAATAAATTTTAAAGAGATCCTTAGACATAGATGACTTTCCCCATGGACCACTCTTGAACCTTGTTGTTTCAATTAAACCCTATTATGACTCCATAGCACAATGGACTAAAACTAGCGATTATCTATCTTTTTGGCCAAAACTTGTTCTGATTGCTTGCAACTTCACACCTTTGAAAATATTTCCATTTAGGACTTTCCACTCAAATAATAATCATGCTCAACCATCCAAAACAAACAAATTTAACCTTCAGACTTCATAACTAGCCTAATATCAGTACCCAAAAGCTTTTAAAAATAAATCAATCTTTGCACTTTATTGGAGAGATCCCTCTCCAGATTCAGGAGGGATCCTAGAATCCCAAAGTGGTTGAAATAAGTGTTCTATGTGCAGTTGGACTTTACCAATCTTGTTAATTATAGGGAGCTAACATTGGGTAGTATCCATACTCACCCAAAAGCAACCAGCGCAACCTTGCTTCTTGCTGCCCGGTATCATAGCTCTGCAGGAAGGTAGGCAAACTCTTGCTCCTCATCAGGATCCGTTCATCCTAATGTGGATGATGAATCATGCCAAGCTCAATCTTGGTACCCTCCCATTATAGAATACCAACATTCTCCATCTGAATAGCTTTGCACTCTCATCAATGGCCCATTGGAACCCATAAGTCTCAATACATGCGGTAGGTAGAATCTCCTCTTTGAGTTGTGAGGAGCTCATCAAGAAAAATTCATTTTGACAATGGAAATTTCTCTCCATCACACGAAGTCTACCATCTATCATCTGTCCCTCTAGTGCTTCATGAGTGAATCTACCTTCAGAATTCTCCAAGAATAATGAGGCCCTCTTCTCATCACTGTTGCTAAGTGACAACACTATATATCTTCATGGTGATACATGTGTTGTCTCATGGCCACATACAATGCTAAATTCATAGTCTAACATTGTGCTGAATAGGAATGTGCTCCTCCCATATTTTGCAACTCCACACTTCAACACAAAGTGTTGGGTGTAGCTCAACCATGACAAACTGGGATAGTAATACATCTTCTCCTTGATCAAATCAAGGGTCCTCTGTGCAGTGATAATTTGCTGCTCCAAATCAGCAAGATGCTCCAATCCTTGGTTATGCGCTTTCCCTAATGGCATGGTCTCAAAAATCTCAATATGAGGTACTAAAATAATATGAGATGAAAGTATGTGCAAACCGTGGATAGGTTGAATCTTGGGAACACCTTGCACATCTACAAGAGTTCCTCCAACATGTGAAATGGTCTCTCCAACTTCTGGTAATGATGATGGCTGCATCTCTTCAAATGTACCAGCACTAGTATCTGCCTCCTCCTCATGCATCTCATGAATCATGCATGGGGCTCCAAATTTCAAGAACTCAAGACCATCTTGCAAATATGCAAGTGATCCTCCTCCTGATGTAAGTACATTTGCAGCTGGGGGTCGTGGTAGAGGCTCCTCCTCTTGAGTGATAATGAGGACATCTTTCTTGGGCTTTTCATATACAATCTCCTCAATTATGGGAGATGTCACTCTGTGATATGTCTCTTGTTTCTTTCTACCAAACTTCTTCTTCAGTCTTAGAATAAAATCTGCATAAGCAGACACTTTCATATGTGACAGATAACTGAAGCACCAATCTCCTACTTCACCTTCTAGGTGCAGTGCTGCAATCTCCACAACCTCTCTTTCTGTTATAGGATATTGCAGACAGAAATTAGATAACTCTTCCCTCCAAGCCCTCAATGTTCTTGTGGAAGATCCATCAAATGTAGGCAAGAAGAATCTATGCATCTTTCTTCTATTGTTGCTTCGGGATCTTCTCTCCTCTTTGAGTTGAAAAAAATATTGGAGAGTTAGATTCTCCTTGAGAGCTCTAGGCTGTGGTATGTACTCGGACATATATTTACTTAGGGTCTCATGCCCTAAGTATCCTTCATATTTAGACCAATCCTCTCTCTTATCAAAGAAAGTGGATCTAGTAGAATGATGTGAAGCTCTTTGCTTCTCCGGTTGCTTCTCATGCTGATAGGAAGTTCTTGGACCTTCCTCATCCAATCTTCTTGGATCATTCCTTTGCCTTTCCATCTTCATTTGACTGACCTCCTTGGAGAGATCTTTCATGGATCTAAAGAAAAGAGTGGAAAAACTGCAATCCTCCTTCATGATAGACATCTACTATCTGCTTCTTGTTTTGACGCAAAAGATGAAGTGCCCACAAGTTGAGCCAAAGATCATGCTCTGATACCATTGTAATATTCCAAAATGGAGAATGCAGTAATAAAAAAACAAAATATAAGAACTGCAAAAACGTAAACAAATAATCTAAAGACACCATACAAATGTACATAATAGCTGAGCCATTTTATGATATAGGAGGTGGAATGCAAGTACAACAGTGCTCAAAATATGAGACACTCAAGCCAAAGAGATGGCCTAGAATGACCCTGAAATGATCCCACAAGAGGGAATGCGTAACTACTGGACTACTGGAAGGAAAAATATGCTGTCCCTACTGGAACTGCCAGAAAAATATAAAATGCAGATCTAGGAAGTTCGGGAGCTTCGATGATGCTGAAACTTTAGATTTGGGCTCTATGATGGAAACCCATAATAACCCAGAAATGATTTTCCAGATCTATCAATAAAAGAAAACCACCCTCTTAGGGCTTGCACATATACATTTATAGGTATGTAGATCTGTTGCATTAACTGAATAATATATGGCTGAAATGTTATACAATAACCTCAATGCAAGAAGGGTTGATCCATTCACTAGACCCTTGGGCTAAAAGCTCAAGATCTAGCTCCTCCAACCTTCTCCACTGAATGTGGCTATTGATTACTCAATAGCTTCAAAAAACTGTGCTATAAAGGAGGGAGGCTCTCTAGCCTACTTCTAAATATGTCAAATAATCTCAAAAATGGTGGAAATATTGAATTCAAAGTGAGGAGATGGTCCCTCATAGGGTTTCCAGCTGAAATACTGGAAACTTCCTTCATCATTTGATCTATAGGACTGGATTGCACAATCCTTGAGGGGGATGCTGCTGCATGGAGGTATGAAATGATGGCCTCAATTCCATAAATGAATATGTGCTCTTGAAATGCTAATCTTGAAGCACAAGGTGAATGGATGAATCCTCCACCGACTTCCTAGCTGAAGTGCTAGAAACAACCACCAACTCTCAAACCCTTGAGTAGGAATTGCGTTATTCCTATAGTTGGAAGCACATATGAGTGTGGCTGAATATGACACCAATGCTTGATGATGAATGGAGCTCAATAGAAACCTTCCCAGAGTAGGCACTTGAAGTCCCCCGTGGATAAGGGTGGGATTCCTTCTCGGGAACACCCTATGCTAAACAACACTGCAGACTTAGCTAAACAACATAAGCATGCATGGAAATGTCACATGAAAAATATACATCCAAATAGATCAGAAATAATGATACAAAGCCTGCCTTCTATTTTGCCTTCATGTTCATTATATAGATTGTGATCCTTCAATAGCCCTGACCCACCTCATAACTGCGTTGTACATGTGGCCACTAGCCTCCATGAAGACTGTGCTGTCTCTCCATGATGTCCATCATGTTCTACATTTAAATCCCACTCTCTCCATCATGTGTGAATTAGATGCACCACTTCCTCCACTATCTCATCATAAGTGATTTATTATCTTACTTTGAATGCACTATGATCTTAGTTGACCTGCTCCAAGATCCTCACGATTTTACGTTAATGATCCATGATCGCCACTCTTCCTTCATTTAAGAAGTTTCTCCACTACTCCATAATGTAGATATAGATGTAAAATATCTACATAAACACATAAAAGGTGGATTTTATTCATCTCTGTGGTTTGTGGGTCCCTCCACCCTCTTATTTACTTAATTGATTATGAAAATTAAGAACTCTAATATTCCAATTATCTGATGGAAAATTGGGAATATTACAAATTTGGTCACTACCGAAATTTCTGGTAGCACCTATTTTAGCCTTTTTGGACAGTCTGTTATATTCCTGTTGTTGGCACTAGAATCAACACTTGGACTGCAACAAATTCTTGACTAGGCACATCTTAAAATCTAAGGCAATTTTAGTGTTTTTTTTTATAGGATTGGAAGATGGTATAAACTCTGATTTACTAAAGAGAGATTTCGGTCAAATCCACAATTCTAATAAAGAGGGTATTGTAACTTGATGTGGTATCAAGGTGCAAGTTTGTAGTCTATGATGAAAGGAAATTGAAAGATGAGAGGAGAATCAATAGATCTGTAAAAAATAAATCTACTAATTTAGTTGAAATTGACAAAAGTAGCAGTTTGACAATATTCCATTAAGAGAAATCTATTTCTAGTCTGACAAGATTCTCACTGAAATATCATGAAGATTAACTATCATGAGTGATGCTCTTCCACTGTTATAATATAGATATTATCAGGAATTCTCACTGTGTGAGACTAAAAAAAAACCGATAAAACACATAACAAGCTTAAGATACTAATAAAAACACATAACAGTATGATGATTTGCAAACTAGAACTGGAAGAAAGGAGATATGGAAACACAAATAAAATAGAAAATATGTTACATGTTATTTTGTCACGATGAAATTTGACTATCCATATAGGTATATTACTACATATATTGTACTCCCTTAGAAGTAAAAAACCCTAATGTTCCTAAACCAAGTCTTGGAATTGGAGAAAAACTCTTTAAAACCCTTAAAAGTCTACCTCCACACTTTTTCTAGCCTTTTCCAGCTGGTTCACAGATAATTGGTCTATAAACTGTGGCAACCCCCACACGTTTTGCTACTAAAATATACAAACCCCCGTAAAAGTCAAATAATAGAAAAAGTAAATTCTAGAAGCCTAGCTGGTTGAATATTCTCCTAACTAGAAGCTTCTAGAGGTGCGATTAGTTCGAGCTTTATCCCTCCACTCATGGAGCTTATCCCTTGGTCCATGTAGCTCAAATCCTTTCATGAGAGGAATCCATATTCCTCTTCTATGGAACTGAAACTACCTACATTTCCCTATAAATTGAGCTCAAGTTTCAGTCTCAATGGTAGCTTAAAGATTGTAAATGAGTTGCTGAAGAAATTACCAAGAGTGCATACTTTCTACACTAGTTGTTGTTGGAATGAGAATGATCACACCCTTATGTCCATAACTCCATGCTAGTATTTAGAGAGGAAGGCTTATCAAACTGAAGGAGGAACGATTGTTCAGGACCCCGAGAGAAATATGTATGACATCAAGGCATCAGGTTGTAAGATTACTCTTTTTATTGAAGATAATACATATGGGTCTCTTTTTCTCATTGAGGTGTTCTTATGCTTATTGAAATAACATCAATACTTAGACTCCTTGATCACTAAGTTAGGTTAATTTTTCTTGATTATTATATGTTGCATATGCTTTGATTATTTTGTATTGTCTTTGATTGCAGGTTCTACTTATTGGAGAAGCCTCTTTCGAGTGACTGGATAAAAGACTCCATCAAACATTGGATTTCAAGGTAGGGGCATGTCCTCTCTTCTTTCTTATAATAATTCTGAAATGCATTTAATCTAGAGAAAAATATTTCAAAATGGATGTTTGTTTGTAGCTATTCGTTGAATACTAGGTAGATCGCTCTTGTTCACAAGAGGGATTAATCCGTATAACAAAATGGCCGCTCCACTGGGGAATAGAACTTAGTTTTCTTTCTTTATTTTCAATTTCAATTTTAGAGTTTTTTGATTTTGAATTATCTGGGATTGGGTTGGGTAGATAAATTTTAAGAATCCCTAAAAAAGAAAAGTTGATTATTTATTTTTTTTGGATTTTTCCTTGCCTCCGCAGGTTTTAGTAGAAAACAGTGCAACAACCTCCGTAGGTTTTAGTTCAAAATAGTGCGGTATGACTATGTTCTCCATTAGAAACTACAAGCCCTTGGAAAATTTTTGAAAAAAATAAAATTCTCTTTTTTAGAGCCAGATTACCTGATTCTTTGTGTTTTCCCCAGTCTATCTTAGATGTCAAATCTTTTGTGTGAATTTCGTTTCAACAAATTTTGCATTTGTGTGATTTATCATCCTATTTGCATCTTGTAAGTGAATTTTTGCCCTACTTTATTGCTGCTCCATACAAGATACCTTCATTTACCTAATCTTGCTGGTATGATGATATTGTCTTTCTGAGCCATTAAGATCAACGCAAACCTTAATTTTATGAAAATTGATTGCTTTTTCATTTGCAAATTTGGAAGAGCCTTTAGCTTACTAAAGCCTGATATCACACCAAAGAATTTTTGGATTTTTTCATTTATGCTGAGATACGTAGAAATTTTTCTTAGTCTAATCACAAACTAGGAGAAAATGTCCTCAAAAATTCTAGATAGACTTCAAAATTAGATTTTTCTTTGATTTTGAATTTTATGTTCTTAGAGTTTTTAGATATTGTTTTCTTTTGGAAATAGTTTGTTTATTGATTTGTAGTTTTTGATCTGATTTTTAAAGGAATTTCATTTCAAAAGAGAAATTGATCATTTTTGCGAATTGTGTTCTCTATGAAAATGTCTTTTTTTCAAAGATTTTTTTTTATGAATGAAAGAATTGGTGCTTTGAAAATTGTTAAATCTCTCAATATTTCCCTGAAATAAGATTCATTGAAAAGAAAAGAGTTTCAATTCTCATTTATATGCATTTAGCATATTTTTGAGTTGGGTCACAAACATCATGGAAGTTTCAACTCCATAAATTTTGTCTTAAACAATAGCCAAATTAAAAACAACGCATTAATAAAATAAATCTAGATATTTTACATTTTCTAGGTCTCATTCCACCAACATAGCTTAGGCTAGTGTTTTGGAACAGGTTGTAATTAACATTCCAAGATAGTTTAAACAAACAAGTAGCGTCTTGCGGTAGGAAAATCCAATTGTTGCATTTGTGCTCTGGGAAGCTCTTCTTAAAAGAGTCAAGCATGAGATCATGTTGGAAATAGTGAGGTAATCACACTTATCTCATTGGGAAAGATATCAGATGTGCACGTAATACAAACGGTAAACCTCAGATAGAAAATTTTCGAGGAGCCTAGGGTCACTTGTTGGAAAACCTTGGATTTACCATATTAAGGAGCCTTCAAGGGGATTGAGCTTGTTACTCTGCCCTTGCATGTATATCGGATCGTAGAATGTTCCCCCAGGTACATTTGTTCCCTTTGGTGACCTTAGTGACCATAATCTTCAAGATTTTTCACAAGGTGACGGTGGAGGGAAGGTCCCAATGTACCTGGAACAAACGTCAGCTAGACTCACTTGGACTTTCCAGAGGGTACTCTTCTGTAATATTCCTTTTTTGGGAATTTCTGCTATAGGGTCCTCAAGGACGCTATATAAGGAAGGAAGTGCAAAAAAAATTTAAACTAGGACTTGGATCCCTCTATTTAACCTTCATACATTACTCTCCCAGAATATAAGATCAAAGAAATAAGCATAGAGAGCTTATACAGATCTCCCCAAAATATATCTCTCGGAAAATAATCAATGAGAGAGCTAACAACAATACATGAACATAACCATGAAACTCTGCAAATCTGTACACATCAATAAATGGAATATAATACAGCTATCATGTCTATTAATATATGAGCTACAATATATAGAAATATCTTGAGGGAGAAGCCACTCAAGCTACCAGAATCATTCTCCGATGATCAACACATGAGATACAAGAGTTGTTGCAACTGCACATAATGCCGGAGAGAGGTGACAGCACTGCATATATCAGATTAGCTACCGCTATAGATGAAAATACATGAGAAATGGCTGATATATATAAAAAAATGCCTAGAAATAGAAGGATGGGCTCTAATACAAGATTTCTAGCCAATCTAGGAGAGATTGCTAGAAATGCCGGAAAATGTACAATGTGACAAATAAATTGTCACTGCAACTGAATCAAAATATAAATGAGGTTGTATCACATATGATATGACAATTCCCTCCTCTTGTAGTGAATCTAAGCAAAATTCTGGTCCCTTTACTTAGAAACAACTCCTCCTGATAAGCACAAATGGCTCTCCCAGCAACTGCCTCTGAAAATAACATAGTTTTTGCCCAGGACTGCGCTGTGAGAGATGGTGATTGTTTGGCCTGGTGCCAAAGATATGAAATTAAGCCCAAGAGTCCTCCTCACTGATCCTCCAATGAATAGCTGATCCCTCCACTGGAAAACAAGCCAGAGAATGACTCAATGAGTTCCTCTGTTGCTGCTCCTAGCAACACAACGTTAATCTACTGCAGAAATAATGTTGTAGCCGTAGAGATAAGCTTGGCCAAATGATGGAATGAGGAATTGAAGTCCAAACCCTCTCCTTCCTTGAGGATGAGGTAGGGATTCCCGACCGAGAACACCCTTGGGTGAAGAACCCTACAAACCCTGCTAAACAACCCGAGGAAGCAAGCCTTTGCAGACCCTACGAAAATAATAAGCCAATGCATAATGAAAATGGGCTGCCATCTCCTCCTTATAAAGAAAATGGACTCCTCTCACCATGGGTCCCATTCACACTTGCTTCTAGCTCAAGCAAGTGGAGCCTCCACTAAAACTGCGCTGTCCAAGTAGGTGCAATTTATCTAGATAGTTTTAGTTTACTTGGTCAAAATAGCTACATCAAGCTTGATCTAATCCTGTTCACACCATGTGGTGCTCAATTCAGATGCATTATTATTCCTCCTTTCACACAAGGAGTTAAGGGGTTAAGGGGTCTCCTTATCCATTTATTAAACAAAATAAAAATATGCTAACTATAATGTTCCATTTAGCTTGAGGCTAAAAATTGGGAACATTACAGTCCTCCCCTCCCACATTTTGCTTGTCCTCAAGCAACTGCATAGAGAGAAAAAAATTCCTCCCCCTTCTTCTCTTGTGGCCTCGTCATCAACAATTTCCACCACTGCTCAAGATTTGCCACAATAAATCTATCCTCCCATGCTTCCTCCAAATATGCAAACCGAAATGGTGCTCATCATGGAAAAATAGAAGGTGTAGGTGGAAACATTCTTGCTGTGCTATGGCCTCATCAAGGTAGGAGTGATTACATGCATGGAAAAAATGTATCCCAAATGATGATCCTCTCATCCATGCTATCATCCAAATAAAAGTCTCAACCCCTGGTATATGCAATGTGTTGGGGCTGAATGGAGAGTTGGAATTTTGATTCCCATGGTGTTTCTCTCTCCATTTGTGGTACACATTGTTAGTATGAATCCTTTGTCGAAGTGTACGAAAAAAGACCACTTTAGCTATGCATAACTAATAGCCCTAACATCAAATATGGCTGCCAATATCTTCATATCTGCAGTTAGTTGATCAACACAAGAGCTGCAAAAAACCAGATCTATGCATAGAAAGACATTAAGCAGTAAAAAGAAGGTTTTGCTCCATATATCCAATAGACAAGACAAGAAAATTTTTTGAAAGAATTTTTTGTATTAAGGGCACCTAGGAGGAAAACAAGAAGGCGTATCCAATTCTCCTCAATGGGATGGGTTCTTGGAAGTCCTCGGCACTTCAGATCTAGAATCTCTCTCTCTTGTTGGTGTAGAAAACCCAGACAAAGATAGAACTCAAAGGGAGCTCACACAACAAATAATGTAGAAAAATGTGACCAAGTGTATAGATCCAGAGTGATCTAATAGGCAACAAAAGGTAAAGAATGGTAGGAAAAACCCTCCTATTTATAACAAAATATTGGGTCATTCTAGATCTTGGTGCATGATTAAAATAACATTAACCAAATCTAGATCCACCTTTTATGGAATATTTTATTATATGTGTTGGAGGGAAAAAGTATTTGACTTGGGTCAAATCCCTTTATTTGTGAATAATAAATAAATAAATGATTTATTTATCATTTTAAGGAGGTGGTTAAAAGATAATCAAATAAATAATGATTTATTTAATTATTTATGGGTAATTTAGTCATATTTAACAAGGAATATTATTTAAATAAGGTTTAAATAATTATTCCTAGAAAATAATAAGATAAATAAAGATTTATCTAATTAATTTCTTTGTTTTGGGTTAAACATGACCAAGAAAATAAAACAAATATTGGTTTGTTTAATATTTCCTTTTGGGGTTTCCTGTTTAGACCATAAACAACCTGATAAATGTGTTTTATTAAGTTATTTTACATAGTGAAGGCAATTTTACTTAGGGTAAAATTGGTCTTACATGGTGTACTTGGGTCCATCTAATGATAGTAGGTTAGATGACCAAATAATGGTGTAACAGATTGCCCCCCAGCGTGCGAGTGTTAGGAGAAAATCGTATGACCGAAGTACGTTGTAAGAACTCAATCACTAGACATCAAAAGGGAAGTCGGAGAGAGAGATGTAAGGTAGACTAATGTGCTGAAGAAATAGACCTTGAGGAGACGAGGCTTACAGGTGCAACAAGTCTCTTTTTATGAGAGGGTACCTATGCTAAAGGCAGCGGGGGAGGCATACCTATGCCCACCGAGACAAAGTAAAAAATAATAGTGTGTCCAGTAAACAAGGGACCGAACCATAAAGTACAACCAGCATAAACATGAGCTAGATAGAAATATAATGAAGGATCCCACATACATGTTGTGCCTGGGATAACATCCAAGACTTATACAATAATATATGAGTACATGAGATACAAATACAACCCAAATGCCCCCTAAAAATGGGGAAGGGGTCGCAAAATCTGATTGATACATGAAAATCAAAAAGGCGCTGCAAGCGGCTAAGGTCGACATCATCAAATATATGGAGCTGCATCAAAGGCTGTAATGAAGAGGTCATCCGGGCATGTGGGGGGCTACCTGTAGGGCCACCCCCTCATGAGGGCTGAGACATCTCACACATACCTAGGAATCACCAAGAGCTGCTGCTGCATGACTGAACCATCAAGTATACGGATCTCGATCATGCTGAAAGGAGCTGGAGCTGAGAAACAATTAGGTCAAAGGGTAAGGAGAAATCCCTTTGCCTGATCCAAGGCACTGAACAAGAGTGGAAGCTGGAACCAAGGTACACCACCCTCTAGACAGTCCTTCTGGAATGAATGAGCTGATGTCGACAGAAGGAGGTCCACCATAGGTGATGCAATGAGAGATCTTCAACTAAGGCGCGAGAGAATGTAGTCAAGTGACTGACAGACTAATACCAATGATGATGGTGAAATGGAGGGAACTGAGTAGCGAATGGACGACTTCCCTTGTTAGAGCATAAAGGGTAGGAATGACATGGCAGTGACTGACACAAGATCATGAGGGATAGGGACAATGGGATTGAAGGCCATAATGTGCGACACAAGAGAGGGATCAAGCAATGAAGCATGGAGGACTATAGCGGGGTACAAAGGGACTCGGGATAGACTCCATGAATGTGATGATGACTCAACTTGGATGCTCTAAACAAGGGCGACTCGATGGTGCTGCCACACAGAAAAGAGCCCATGGGGGACCCGAAAAACATGAGTATAAGATGATAACTCATGAAGAAAATTGACACAAACAAAGACAAGTATGGAGGCAAAGTGGTGCCCCAAGTACAAGTGTTGTAAGTGAGAAAATTCGATTTTCGGTGGAGGTGAAGTGACCCCTCTTGGACAAAATGTGTCCTGGTGAAGTATCAAATCAGAAAAAGCGAACAGATACCCATTTGAGGGCTCGGTGAGAGCTTTCCAATGGTGTAGACGGTTTGTCAAACGGAGCTACGGTATGTTCGTAGCAGGCGAAAGAAGAAACAAGGGTTCTATTTTAATAAGGTAGTTTACCCTCCAAATCCACTCATTTGCTAGTGTTTCTATGGTGAATGTAGAGAGGAGAGAAGGCCCTAAATCTTGTGGTGAGCGTAGCGAACAAGCCGACCATTGGAGTCGAGATCCGTCAATGGCAGGTAAGAGGCCTAACCTTACTCTTGCACTTTGATGGATTGAAGGTTCAGATTAGGGCCCAGAATCTCAGGAACAAACCCCCTTGCATCTTTTCGGCCAGTTCACACTTTTTGGGCCAAAATATGCGACCTGGGACGCAGGCTTTGGGCAAAAAGGTGCAACCTATCCCAGGATTTGGCAGAAAAAGTGCGACCTGGAAGATGAGGGGGTTTTAGTGCTGTTTGATGGCCGAGAGTTGGGTTTTTGTGTTTGGTTACAGTATTCCCTATCTGTAGGCTGACAAAGATGATGTTTTTGTGCAGATATGGTAGATATACGGGTGAACTGGAGAGAGAGAGACCTGGGTACATTACAGGCAGAGATCCAGGCAGATCAGGGTGTCCGTCGTGTGTTGGCCAGGTTTGGGGTTCTGAAGTTTTTGGAGAACCCTTTGATGAGAGTTGGAGAGCCCTTGTTGGCCCGAATTATCAGTTATTGGGATCCAGAGCATGAGGCCTTTGTAGTGCAGGGGTACGGGATCGAACTGACAGTCCAGGATGTGTATTTCCTAACAGGTCTCCCGCCACTTGGGATGGTGGGAAATACACAACCAGTGTTACCGCGAGGGCAGAACATTATGGAGTTTGTGGAGCGGCATTGTTGACTGGGTCTCCAAGTCAAAGGGACGCAAATACCGATCGAGGACCTAGAGAGATTGGAGACCCGGGCAGTGGCCACAGCGGTGCTGTGGATCCTGGGCAACCAGGCGTTCCATCACATCACTCGGGGGCAAATGATGATTGTAGAGAGTATGTTGAGTGGGACCTACTATGGGTGGGCCCAAATGATGTTGGTGTCGTTAAAATGACAGGTGTCACTTTGCAAGCGGCAAGTGAACCACAATTGCTCGTATGGGACTTTATTATGCTCCTTCTTTTTTGAGAAGATCCCGACCTTACAACCTCATATACAGCTCTCAGATGGTGGCCCAAGAGAGCCCAGGATGTGCCGGTTGGGGCAACTACTGTGTAGAGGAGGAGGAGGGGCAGTCGGACGGGTTTTTGACCTGAGTTCTTTGCCCATTGGGATCATATGCCATTATACATAGACGACTATCCCTATAGTGGGATGATTTATTGTGGGGATCTAGACCTACCACTTCCGCCTAGTCGAGTATGGGGACCCGATGGTAAGTGACAAGTAACTATTCTTTGTTGGGCATGTTAAACTTAATGAATAGTAGATAGGGTACTGATTCATGTACTTTTGGTATGCAGATATAGCACCGGTAAAACCAGCTGGATATATGGGACGACCGGCAGCATCTGGAGCTATAGGTCTGAGTGGGTCGAGAGCAGCACATAATGAGGATGCAGCCACCCTTCTGGAGGACATCCGCCGTAGATTCGAAAGGTTGCTGACCGGAGTGTCAAAGCGCGGGTGGCAAGACTTGGACGAGTAGTACATAGAGCCATGTATTTGTCTACCCTCAGAATGGCGAGGTTTCATACGACGCATGGCGATGGCCGATCAGGGGATACGTGATCTACAAGCTGCAGGAGCAGAGCCATTGGCTCGGGATCCACCAGATAGTGATTAGGTGTGGGGCAGGTGGTGCCCCCCAGTGTGTATGTAGGGGCAGGTAGTGTCCCCAGTTTTGAGTTTTCTGTAACATGCTATGGGCATGTCAAATGTATCAGAGTAGATGGAATCTAAAACACATGTTTTACGACACATATTATGGATATGCAACTTTTTTAATGATTATGAATATTATTGTCTTGTATGAAATGCATGTGATAAATGCCAATCTAGAACATAGTTTGCAATACTATCTACATAGTGATTCTGTTCTCGAGGTACATGGTTGAAAGTTATGTTTTCAAATTCACGTATCAAGAGTTTCACTCGTAAATATCGTATAAACAACACAGGATTACGCACATGATAGACACCATTTAGTTGCATGACAAGAAGTAGGGAATCTAAACGAACATGCAGATGGAGGATACGAAGAAAGAGGGCATCGGCTAAGAGACCAGGTACTGCATCATATTCGGCCTGATTGTTGGTGGCAGTACCAATGCAGACCCCGTTTGAGAGCACAAGGGCATGCAAGGGGGTGAAAATGGCCCAACCTGCCGAGGCTAGATTCCGGGATTAACGACTTGCACCATCGGCGTAACCGATATAGGGTGGGGACGGGAGGTCTTGCGGAATAGTGTTACAAGAAAACAAATGGGGGGAGGAGGGACAATGACGGTAGCGTGAATGTACAGAAGACATCGGGCGGCAACTACGGAAGGGAGTGCGATGAGCAGGATGGCTATGACTCATATACAAACTAGAGGGTGGTATATGAGGGCTATAGGAGGTATGGCGGGGACTCGGGCTGCGGAGGTAAACAGAGATATGGGTGGATTTATCTCGTGTATGGGTGGAAAAGAGGGGGTCAAGGGTGGAAGGGACACCACACGACGCAGCAAATTTATCTAAATCATCTGTAGGGGAAGAAATGCTTGCATACAGATCGTCACGGGGAATGACGGAAGAACAGGGAAACAAATGGTTAAAAGATGGGGAGCCCGGGGTGGTCGCTGAAGGGGGGTCAAGAAAAAAAACAGGGGAGGATTCAAGGGGAATGTGCTCCAAAGGTCTCACAGAGGATGATAGGTAAAGAATGGTAGTAGTAGACTCCGTCATCTGGACATTAGGGGGAGAATGTCGATGGGAACGTGGGGATCCGCAAGCTGACCCAAAGCATACTGTGCGAGGATGGGAGAGGCGGACTGATTTTGTTCAACCTCATACTCGCGGACTACTTCTAAAGAGGTGTGGTAATGCGTGAGGTGAGGACAATGGTGGGAATAATGGCCATGGACACCGCACAAAGCACAAGGTTTGCTGGTGCGAATAGTTTTGGGGTTCTTGGTTACGGACGAGGACAGGAGAGAGGGGTCAGGGACTGTAGACTTAGGGAATGCAACTTTAACCATGGGTTGAATGTGGGGCAATTCGGGACACGTATGGGTGGCATGACCGACGACATCACACAAGGCGCAGGGCTTTGCGGGCGGAGGAGGAGTTGGGTCAGTTGGGGTGACCTTGTCTTTGGATACCCCCTTGCGGGCTTTGCCTTTCTTTCCTGGAGCTGTCACCACATGGGTAGGGTCCTGGGGAGGTGCGGGGGGCATGGTGGCAATGGAGGAAGTGAGGCGGACTGGTTGAACCAGTGTCAAAGAGAGATAGGGTTTGGGGTGACTAGGTGGGGTAGCGGCTGGAGGGTCAAGGTACCAGACGGGTATGCCCAGGGTCAGGTTAGGGAGAGAGAGGGTGGCCATGACAGGGACAATATAGAATCTAGGAGGGGGAGCTAGGAAAGGTATCTGACCAGCAGGATAATTACCAGGAGGGACGGCTCTGAGCTGATTAAGGCCTGGGGGAACAGACCCGGGAGGATAGAGGGGTTCAAGGATACCAGTTGTAGGAGAAGGGCCAGAAGGAGGAGGTTCGGCTTGCGGATATGAATGGCTAGGAGCGGGTTGTGGTGGGCGAGGTTGAGTCTGAGGTTGCTGACTAGCCGAAGCGGGTCGTTTAACGGCGGCCCAAGACGATTGCATCATGCAAACATTCGATAAGCTGGGATCAGAGATATGAGGAGGGGGGAGACCATGAAAAGTTCCAAGTAGGGAGGAATCTTTGTAGACACCGAAGGAAACACTGGTCAAGGAATCGACGGTTTTCTTATTGGCTACAGAAGAGATGGTCATCTCTAGGGAGGTCTGAGACGGTGGCTCATGGTAAGTCAACTGGTCGATGGTGACTATCTTTCCATTTTGAGGAAAAGACATCTTGCGAAAAACCGCGGATGGGATAGCAGACATGGCATAATTGTAGCTTTGCCCCAATAGAATGTTGTAGTCTAGAGGGGCATCGATGACTTCGACATCAACGCAAATGGTCTTGCCAGCAAGGGTGATAGGACAATTACGGAAAAGGACAATGGGCTAGGAGGCATGGTCGTCCCACGCTCGAAGGGTGATAGTGGAAGGGGCCAACTCAGGAGATCCGAGTTGCTTCCAAATCGAAGCAGACATCACACAGGTGGATGCCCCCTCATCAATTATACACCGAGAAATGTTGGCATTCCAGATTTTTACTGGGATTTGAAAGGCGACGAAAGCAGGAAGAGGAGGATGGTATGATTGATGAGCGTCGAAAACAATCATTTGGTCATCGACAGGGTCTACAGCGCCCACGACAGATAGCAGAGCCTTCTTTTGGGAAGGGCATGACTGGAGGAGTTCCAATGTGGAAATGGCAGCAGGAGATTGCGCCAAATCATATATTATGCTATACGCATGAGCAGCTCGACCAGGAGCAGCATTTCAACGTAATGGTCCCTTAAGAATCTTGTTATGAATGTCAAATTTGGGTTGAGGGATATGTAAGGGGCCGTTGGATGTCGAAAGAGGCTCTGTAGAACCTAAAGAAGGGGACTCGGGGGCAGACGGAGCGGGAGGCTTGGGGTACTGGCGAGATCGAGTTTGAAGGTGAAGGTCGACGGTTGAGGATGGATCAGAGTTCATCATGAGGATCTGGTAATCAGAGGAACCAGAAGGGGAAGGGTGAGTGGCGACCTGTCCGTCAGGTGGTTGGGCAGCCACGAATCCTTGTTGGGGGAAAGGATCGATAAACACAGCCGGTTGGGTAGTCGCCACATTAGGGGGAGCATGAGGAGAGGCATGTTGTCCTCGAAATGTGGCTTGAGACTCCCAAATCTACTGCATATGTGGTAAGAGGGGACAATCATGGGTGTAATGACCGTAAACACTGCAACATGAACAAGGCTTATTGGTGCGAAGAGGCCTGTCCTGCTTGGGCTGAGTGCCCTGTTGATGGTTAGCAGTGTTAGAGTCCATACCTTGAGGATTGGGTCCATGCATACCAGGGGCGGATTGATTTGGGTTGCCTCTTTTCCTTCTTTGAGAAGGGGGATTAGTCGCGCCCTGCTGTGCAAAGACTTGCCCCGGAGGGGGCTGTAGGTGCTGCTGTGGGGGCGAAGGAGGCAGGGGAGGTGGAAGCGTATATGCTAGAGGAGCTGGCGCACCAGGCTGCGGATAAAGATCATGGTTAGTTTGGGTAACATTGAGGTAAGCAGGAGGTTGGGAAAAAGGATGAGGCATACCGTATCCTGGATACATGCTACCTGGAGGGGGAAAAGTTCTAGAGGTGATGGCCCCTACCGGAGGGAGGCCATAGCCCATAGGAGGTTGAGCATACAGATAAGAAAGGGCTCCAACGATACCGTCAGCAGAATGAGATGCCCCCGGGGCGTTATCGCCAGCGGGCCTGGGGAGGTCTGGAAGGATGGTATAAACATAACCAGACTGAGCGTAGATCAGGTCATATTTCAAGGCTATTTGGAGGGCGGCTTCTTCGGTTTGAGGGAAATGGGAGGCGACATCTTTGCCAATGGGAGCTAAGAGAGTGTGAAGGAACTAGTCCATATAAACTTGATCTTCAAATGGGGGAGCTCGACATAAGCTCCTTCTTCTTCGTCATTCCTGGACATGAGTGGAAAGGAGGGTTGAAGAGGATTGATGGAAATAAGTCAAAATATCGGTACCAGTGTCGTATCGGAGGGGGAGCTGGAAATAAGATAAAAAGGCTTGGGCAATGGTCACAAAGGTGGTATGGGAAGAGGTGGGTTGATGAACATACCATTTAGAAGCTTCGCCTGTGAGCATGCATTGGAACAACCGAAGATGGATGGAGTCATCGGTAATGGAATTGGAGGAACACCACATGTGGAAATATCGGATATGGTTGGTTGGATCGTCTCCAGCAAGGCCTTTGAAATTGGGAATGTCGGAGGGGAGCTTGGTCGGCATAGCAGGCCAACCAACATCATGGAAGATAGGGTCATTGACCAACTGATTGAAATCAGGGAGGCTGAGGCCTGCCATGTAAGGGAGCAAGGATGCAGCCGAGGTAGTTCCTGTGGCGGTTCCACTAGTAGTAGTTCCGGCATTAGGGCCGGGATTACCGCTAGCGTTAGGCCCTGGACCAGACATAGTGAAGGTGACATGGGGAGAACCAAAAGTAAAAGGAGAACCCAATGAATCAGAAGAGGAGTCGGAATGCGGACTCGGAGGAGGACTGGCTCGACGACGGCGGGACAGAGCAGGTCAACCAACCGGAAACTGAGGATGAAGTCCAAGAAGTCTCCAGGAAGCACGCCTTGAGGGCGCAATGATGACAACAAAAACACGAAACGAGGGGAAGAAGAATGACCGAAAATGGCAGGGAGGTGCAGAATCAAGAGATTACAATGTCGAAACAAGGGAAAAAAGGTGCAGTGTCAATTGATTTTAAATTCTTTGCCTGGCGGTGTAAACCAGGCTCTTCTTTGCTTAGGGTGAGTGTGTGGTGTGCGTTAATTTTAATTTTTAAACCCTTTTCGTTTTGAGAGAAAGAGAAAAAGTGTGCTGCGTAACTGAAAATAATGCTGCAAAAACAGTATATAATGTTGAACTAACAGAAAATTAACAGCTACTAGTGCATCGATTCAACCCAAAAAGGCGGGTCTCTCAAAAATAATCTAAAAGAGGGAAAAAATCTAGTCAAAACACACTAAAAAGAGGCCAATAGATCTAGGGTCGAAAGGGACAGGGATCTAAAGGGAAAAGCTGCTGAAAAGAGGTGCAGATCACAGCCAAGAGGCAGAGGCAAGGTGGCTGGAAAAAGGAGGAAATCAGCAAAAAGCGCAAGGGACAGGGATGAGGTCCTAAAGGGGGGTCCAAACAAAACTACAAGAGGTGATTTGAAAGGAAGAAAAGCTGATTAAAAGGGATCTGAGGATGAGGTATCAAATCTGAAAAAGGGAAGGCTGAAACTCTGAAAAATCAGACACCTGAAACAGCTAAAACTCTTCCACCAAAAGTGGAAGTCTTGACCCTAGAAATTTGCAGTTTCCCACTAGATGGTAAGAATAAACCAGTTAAACGGTAGAACGGAGAAATTTGGAAAACCTGTGGCCAATAAAACCCGGAAAAGTGTGAGGAAAATATTGAGGAAAAAAAGCCTGGTCGCGGGTTTCGGCATGTTTTCCTATTCAGGTCGCAGAAAAGGGGCTGAAAAGTGTAACCTATAGTCCAGGTCGCAGTTTTTGGGCTCAAAAGTGCGACCTCCAACTCCGGTTGTCCCGGCGGTAGATTTGCGGAAAAGTTGTCGTCTCAGTTGCGACTGATGTCTGTCACCTGTGCAATAGGGCCATAAACACGTGGAAGTTAGAAATTTTAATGTTTTAGGGTTTTATAGGTGAAAAACAACATGAAAATAGGAAAAAAAAAGCTAAAATGAAACCCTAGGGTCTGAAGTAGCTGGATATGCAGGAATATGAAAAACGATAGCGGTCGTAATTGAAAACCCGTGTGGAGTCGCCAATTGTTCATGCTGAGCACTTTGTCGAAGTGTAAAAGGAACCCACTTTAGCCCTACGCATAACTAATAGCCCTAACATCAAAATACTGCATTCCTTAATACTTTCGATCTACAATTAGTTGATCAGAACAAAATTTTCAAAAATAGGATCTATGCATGAAAGACATTAAACAATAAAAACAAGTTTACTCCATGCTCCAATAGACAAGACAAGAACAATTTTTGAAAATTTTTGCTTATTAAGAGGCACTGAAGAAAACAAGAAGATGTTTCCAATTCTCTTCAATGGGATGGGTTCTTGGAAGTCCTCAGCACTTCAAATCTAGCATTTCTCTCTCCTGTTGGTGTAGAAAACCCAGACAAAGATAGAACTCAAAGGGAGCTCACACAGCAAATAATGGAAAATATGAAAATGATAATGGCTCAAAGTCAGACCAAGAGTATAGATCCAGAGTGATCTAATAGGCAACAAAAGGTGAAAAATGGTAGGAGAAACCCTCCTATTTATAACAAAATATTGGGTCATTCTAGATCTTGGTGCATGATTAAAATAACATTAACCAAATCTAGATCCACCTTTTATAGAATATTTTATTATATTTGTTGGAGGGAAAAAGTATTTGACTTGGGTAAAATCCCTTTATTTGTGAATAATAAATCAATAAATGATGTATTTATCATTTTAAGGATGTGGTTAAAATATAATCAAATAAATAATGATTTATTTAATTATTTATGGGTGATTTAGTCATATTTAACAAGGAATATTATTTAAATAAGATTTAAATAATTATTCCTAGAAAATACTAAGATAAATAAAGATTTATCTAATTAATTTCTTTGTTTTGGGTTAAACATGACCAGGAAAATCAAACAAATATAGGTTTGTTTAATATTTCCTTTTGGGGTTTCCTGTTTAGACCATAAACAACCTAATAAATGTGTTTTATTAAGTTATTTTACATAGTGAAGGCAATTTTACTTAGGGTAAAATTGGTCTTACATGGTGTACTTGGGTCCATCTAATGATAGTAGGTTAGATGACCAAAAAATGGTGTAACACTTTCCACAGATTTTCGAATTTACCATGTTTCCCTTTCTCTTCCCTTTTGGAATCCCATTTTAGAACTACATTTCCAACTTGGAAGTCATTTTCTTTGGTCCTTCTATAAAATAATTTCTTGATTCCTTCTTGGACTACTTGTGTCCTTTTATATACTTCCTCTCTTGACTGTTGCAAATGAATGATTTGATTAATCCTCCTTTGCACATCATTTTATTAAGCTTGGACCTCTTGAAGGAGTTTCATGAATGGAACTCCTAGAGATGTTGGGAAGACTGCATCCATGTCATAAATGAACTGATAGGGAGACATGCCGATGGACTTTTTAGTGGTCAATCTATCAGCCCATAAGGCATGGACAAGCTTACTATGCCAATATTTCTGATTATGTTCCAACAATTTTTTGATGATATTAATAAGGCTTTTGTTGGAGGATTTAGCTAGATCGTTTCCTTGGGGGTAGTAAGCAGTAGAATGGCCTAATGTGATCTGATATTTATGGAAGAAATCTACCATCCTCTTGGACATGAAGGTAGCAGCATTTTCTGTGATTACTTTCCTAGGAAAACCAAATCTGGATAGTATGTTGGTTTCAAGGAATTTGATGATGATAGAGTCAGTAGCATTCCTAGTGGGTATGGTCTCTATCCATTTGGTAAAATAATCAATGGCTATGAGGATCCATTTGTGTTGGGTTGAGGATGATGGGTGAATTTCCCCAATGAATTCCAAGCCCCATTGTTGAAAGGGAGCCTCAACACTGATAGGTTGCAAAGGTAGTGGTAAGAGTTTTCTCCTGCCATCAAAGATTTGGCACTTATGGCAAGACATGACTAACTTATGGGTGTCTGAGAAGAGGGTGGGCCAATAGTATCCAAACCTGAGGATCTTGTTTGCTGTGGTCTTCCAATTAATATGTCCTCCACATTCTCCCTCATGTAGGTCATACATGATTTTTCCTGCATCAACCTCAAGTAAACATTTAAGCAAAATTTCCACAGCATTTATCCAATACAAAACTCCATCTAATATACAATAATTTAAAGCCTTCTGTTTGACAAATCTAGCTTTTTTTTTTACAAAGAAGGAGGAGCATTCAGATCAAGCAACACATATATGATGTCAGCATACCAAGGAGAGTTCATGAATGTTTCTTCAATGAATGGTGTTGTGCATTCTTCTATCTCTTCCAAAATATCAACCATGTTCACATAAAAAGCTTGGAAGTTTGAATCAACCATGAGTTTTTCTAATCCCTGTCCTTTGATGAGTTTGGTGGGCCTGATCTCTAAGTCATATTCTAGAATAGTGGAAATCCATTTTCCCCTTTTACCATCAGGGTCCTGACTTAGAATATCCTTGACTACAGTTTGTGGCACAAAGGCAATGATATGTGAATGTAAAATATACACTCTAAAGTCTTTTAATGCTTTTACGAGTGCTAAGGCTTGATTCTCCATGATATTATATTTGAGTGGAGAATCTCTCAAAGCCCTACTAAAGAAGGATATTGGATGTTCTTGCCCCATGCTATTTTTTTGAAATAATACTGTAGCTATGGTATGTTCAGATGCAAAAGAGAAGATATAGAAATATTTGGTGAAATCAAGACTAATGAGAACTGGTGTTTAAGTGAGGGCTTGTTTTACCAGTTCAAATGATTGTTTAGCTTAACTTTTCCATTTAACACCTACTTCTTTCCTAAGCATATTAGTGATGTTTCTTAATAGCTCAGCAAGGTTGGGGATGAACCTCCTTACAAAATTTATCTTCCCAATGAAAGATTGCAATTCTTTCAGGTTTCTTGGGTGGCTGATATTCAATATGCCATCAATCCTTTTAGGGTATACTTTGATCCCTTCTTTAGAGATTATGTGAAGAAGCTTTCCTTCTTGGAGGCCAAAGAGTGTCTTTTTGGGATTCAAAAACAAGCCAAACCTTTTACATTTCTCGAAAACTTTTCTTAAATGGATCAGATGTTCTTCATCAGTTTTGGAGAAAACAGTAATATCATCAAGGTAAATGATTATAAAATAGCCTATGTCTTTTGAGAATGCTATGTACATGGCCCTCTGGAAGGTGGCCCCTGCATTCATCAAACAAAATGGCATTTTGACATACATAAATGTCCCCCAAGGTGTAGTAAAAGAAGTTTTATGTTGATCACTTGGGAGTAATAACACCTGATTGTAACCTGAGAACCCATCCAACAATGATATTCTTTTAGACCCAACCACCTTTTGGAGTATGTGATCCATCTTCAGAAGGGGGTAATTATCTTTCAGGGAGGCTCTATTTAGATTCTTAAAGTCAATACATAGCCTAATTTCCCCTGTCTTCTTCCTAACAGATACTAGATTGGAAACCCATTCTGAATATCTGAGAGAAACTATGATCCCCACATCATACATTTTCCTAATCTCTTTCTCTATTGAAGGTAATAAAACAGGGTTTATCCTTCTTAGTTTCTGTTTTAAAGGCTTCTAATTTTCCTTAAGATGGATTTTGTGTTGGATGATGCTAGTATCATAAGATTTTAGATCTTTATAGTCCCATGCAAACACATCTACGAATTCTTTGAAAATTTCTATGTACATCTATTTGACATGAGCTGGGAGGGTGCTGGACAACTTGATCATTTTGGGTTTAATGGGGCTGTCTATGTTATGTTCCTCAATGTTAGTTTCTATAGGCTTTGTTTTTGGTTCTTTGGCCACATCATTGAAATCAAATAGTGGTTCTAATGGTGTAAGGCCTTTTGGTATAGTATCACCTTTACATTGTAAAACTTCAAGGTCCTTTTGGTCTGGGTTGTCAAATAACACTGCTTTAAAAAGGTGCTCAAACTGATTTATATCAGCAGAAAGGGAGGGCTCTATTTCAAGGATTTGTTCCTCGTTGAAACAATCCTTTTCATGGCTGGAACTTGATGTTACTATGAAAAATTCATTCCTTGATTGCAGAAAATCATTTATGTGTTTATCGTTTTCAAACACTTGCCAATAATATTTATTGTCAGGCACTCCTGGTCTGTTTTTCACCTTTATATTGAATTGTTCATTTATTTGTGGTATTTGGAAGTTGCTAGCAACAAAGGCAAGTTCATTAGCTAGATGATTTTGAGCTCTTGGTATGAAAATGAGTTCATATTTTTCAAAGGTTTTAAGGAGATCAAGGGCAGCATTTCTATATTCTCTGAGTTTGGGATTTTTGGCTGAATATTTCCCTTAGATTTTCTTGATGATTAAATCAGAATCCCCTTGCACTGATATCCTCTTACCCTCTAAGTCTTTGAGCAAATGTAAGCCGAGGATGAGGGCTTCATATTCTGCAATGTTATTTGTGCATGGGAAATCTAGTTTATAGGAGTATCCCTTGTTTGTGTTATGTATCCATACACCAGCCCCTGAACTGGCCTTGCTACAAGAGCCATCAAGGCTCATTGTCCAAAGTCTTTCTATCTCATTCTCTTTTTATTTTTGCTGCCCAAGGCTGCTGAGATTTGGGGCATTTCGTGGTTGAGTGAAAGGAAAATTTAAATTTTCTAGTGCATTAATTTCTTTCTTATTTTCCTTTTCTTTTTGGGTGATTTCATCTTCATTGAATAAGATAAATGATTCTAACTCTGAATGTATGGAATAGACAGGAGTGTTGTTGGGTTTGTCTTTGCTGCTCACCATGTATTTCATGAGGAATTCCCTCTATAATCTTCTGGTTTGACTAAACACTAGTATGGTGGCATAGGACATATCCATTTTGAAGGCTCCCCTGAATTTTGGCTCTCCATGATCTAGACAAAAGCATTCCATATTTTGGGGGAATTTCAGCTACCACTATATCCATCACTAGGCTTTTAGCAGGAATTTGTGACAGGTTAACACACAAATCTTTTATTAAGCCCAAGCATTTGACCCTTCTTGAATCAAAAGAGTATAAGTCTTTATATGGTATAGTGATTTATAAGCCTAGGCTTTCCATTACTACTTTGTGCATAAGGTTATGTGATGCTTCGGAGTCTAGCATGGCATTGTGTAGGATCTTATCATGTATGTTTAGACTAACATAAAAGGGAGGGACAGTCCCTTCTTGGTATTTTTCTTCAATTTTAGGACCAAACAACAGTTCTGGTTTGTCATCCATCAAGTTTAAAGTATCAGCATCGGTGTTTATATTCAGAGCTTTCAAAACTTGATTTTTGTACACTTCCTGAGTTACTAGTTCAGCTAGAGACATGCTAATTTTGATCTTGGCAATTTCACCTTCGAGGCTGAGAGGAAGTGTTGTTTTTGGCATATTCACATCTTTTTTTTCGCTTATGCTTATTTCAGCAATTTTGGTTGGCTGAGTTTTATTAAGACTATTAATTGGGACTGTTTTGATAGGGCCACTAGCAAAAGTACTAGGGCATCTCTTCTCTACACTTGATTGGTTGTTTTTGTCTCTGTTTAGATCAGTTTTCTTGGCCACGGTGTTGGTATTATTTGCTGATTTTTTAGGCTGATTTTCTGAGGTTTTTCCAACAATAGTGTTAGTGTTCTTGTCATTAGAAATTTCAGGGTTCCTTTTTCTTCTGAGATCATATTGTCTATGAACTTCCATAATTGTGTTTTCTAACCCCAACCTATGATTTTTAGACTCTTCATGATTGTGTTCATTTTTTTCTGATGAGAAAAATCCTTATTCTTCCTCAGTGAGGAAGATATCATCTCCATCATCAGATCCTATCAAGTTCACATGATTTTCTTCCAGCCTATCAGTTTCCCCTTCATCCGCTTGTTCTACATAGTTTTGTTGAAAGGGAGGCCTAATTTTTTGGTCATTGTCTCTATGCCCATCTTTATTGGGATCTCTTCTGATATTTGAATTTATGTTTCTGTTTTGAGGGTTGGTTTGGTTTTCTCTTGGACGGGTTCTTTCATTTAAATTGATCTTTTCTAGCATTATTTCCATTACCCTCACTAGGTTATCAATTTTGGCATTAGATGAAGAAGTAGATGCCATAGTTTCATCTTTATATGTGACTCTTTTCTCCATTCTCAACCTAGCTCTCTTCTCAATCAGATTTTCTTCCACACTAAGAGCTCCTTTCTGCATGTCTTCTAAAGTTAAGGGATCTCTTTCTCTTAGTTGATAGGCCATTTCGGGATCAAATCCTTCAGGGAATTTGGCCAAAGCTAAGCCTTGTGGAGGTTTCATATCTGGGGGTAGTGCGTTATAAACACTATTGAATCTAGTGCAATAATCTTGAACACTTTCCCCAGTGTTTCTCTTGAGGTTGTTGTAATCTGAAAGTATTTGGAGAGGGTTTTTTTTAATTTCCCATTTGTTAGTGAATGTTTGAAATAAAGAAGGGAGATCATGTATGCTATGGGGAGTTAGGCCTTTCAACCATTTTTTGGCTTCTCCTCCCAAACTCTGAGCAAAAATTCTCATTTTGATGGTCTCATCTTCTATTTCCATATAATCAAAGGCATCGTTCATCTTGTCTACGTGCTATTGAGTAGTAGTGGGTTCATTTCCAGTGAAATGGGGAATTTTGGACTGATATTCATTGGATGAAGGAGCCAGAGGTTGGGGTAACACTAAGGGAGCATAACATGCTTCCTGGCTAGAAATAATGGAGGATTTACAAGGGGTGAATTTATAAAAGGGACAGTGGGCTGAACAAGAGTGTTTTGGGTAGCAGAAATATGAATAGGAGTGGAAGAAACACTTGGGCTAGCAAACTGATGATGGACAAGTTTGTTATGGAAAGGGCTGAAGTGGTGTAGAAGCTGGGAATTAGGAGGATTAGATGGTGATGCTTCTATGCTAAAGCTCTACTGCAAATATGTGGGTTCAAGGTCAGCCTGATTTAAATCACTCTAAGACTTGCTTCTAAATATGTTTCTTATATGAGGTAAGTCAAATTGAAAATCTTCCAAGAGTGAGAGTTTCAGGGACATATTTTTCTCTTGGGATGGTCCTAACAGTAGCTAATTTTCCAGCTTTAGAATTCTACCACAAAATCCTTTCTGGATTGTCAATTATGTTAGGAGGATCATGATCTGGATGGGCTCTAGTGTAGATCCTATGTGAAGCCAAATTTCAGCTTCAAAACTTGGAGAGGCTTCAAACTTCAAACTCTTTCAAAGGCTTTCCTCTCTCAATGCTTTTCATAACATAAGAATATAATTCTGAATCTCCTCAAGGTTGGTTAACCCAATCCTAAATAAATCGGGAGTCGTAGTGGAATAATAGGCCTATTGGGGCTGGTGGAGTCGCCAGGTGGAAATTTTTAGCTTTTTGAAGGTAAAATGTTTATAGTCCACCACCAGTATTTATTATGAAACCAATCTGAATTGTTTTTGGGGTTTTTCTAAGTTTCTATGTTTATTGAAGGACTTAAAAAGTCTACAAGAGCTTGCTAGGCTATTATGTACTCAGTGTCCCACTGTGATCGCCAAAATGTTGGAGTGGCGATGAGGTGGAAGATTCACTAGATATTCTTTGATTTACTGAGGGTCTAAAGAGTTTTAAGAGGTATTCATGCATTTATCTACTCAGAAGTCCCACTGTGATCACCAAAATTTTGGAGTCTTGTGATTTGGGTGATTGGCAAACCAAATGACAAGGAAACATTCAAACCAAGCTTTAGAGCTGTAGGATATAGCCCTCCTAGTCTCAGAGAGGGATCTCTCAATATGTTTGTAAGGATATAGCTTGATGCTTTTAAGAGGTTGATTTTAGGCTAGTTATGAAGTGCAAATTTGTTTGTTTGTTGGTTGGACATAGATGATTCAGGCAGCATAGATAGAGTTTGGAAATCTACAAGCCATTGGGAAATGGAGTCATGTAGAAGTCTAAACAGTTCCGATTTATGAATTTGGGGAATCAAAGGGAAAATCTAACTTAGTTAATGGATATTTGGGATCATATAGGTGGGATGAGATGAACATCAAGGATTTTGAAGGAAAATTAAAGCTTTAAGGGTTGTTAAGACTCCTTAATCATGTATACCTTTCAACTGAGGGACTTGCAACGCTATCTAAACATAAAGAAATATTCAATAGCTAGGGCTAACCATGAATTATACCAACATTATTTATGCAAATAACATAAACAAGACAAACTTTCAAGTAATACAAAGAAGAAGAGGAACACTTTGTTTCTTCTAATTGTTTCACTTAAAGGAGTTAGAAAACATATAAGAAACACAACTAATTGCATTCATAAAAGGGGGAACACCCAAGCATCTAAGATTGCAATTATAAAGACCTTCAAATATGAATATCTCAGCAATAAATAGAGGGTAATATCAGAACAAATCCTCTCTACCAAGCTATAGACAATAGCATTTAAAGGATGTTTGCAGAAATAAGTTTCAAGAGGCAACAAGCGGGCAGGGCAAACCATAATTCAACCTTGACACCAAATATTTGAACTATTCTGAAATGAACAATATTAAGGGTTTAAAAGCAGTCAAGATACTCAATAAAACCTTCAGCAAATGAAAACATAAAGGAAGTAAAGAGTAAACAGGCCTAAGGTGCTTCTAGGAGACATTTCTTAGCTTAATCTTTTTACTCTACTGCAAGCAAAACATAATGGAAAAAAGAAAAAAATGGGAAATAACATTAAAAAATAGAGAGTACTTCACCAAAACCAGGTTCAGGGATCCAATGATCTAGCCTCCTTCATCAATAGAAAAGCAAAGACATCCACATTTCTTCAAAACATCAATCCTTCTTCAAAGCAATAGTCTATGTATTTCTTCAGAAGTCATCAAATGCCAACCCTTACAATGAGAGTTTGAATAGGATTTATGGGTGAATGGGAAGGAGAGGTGACAGAGATGGTCTTAATGGTCAATTAAAATAGAGGAGGAAAGCATTCGAATGCCCATTCTGTGTCATAAATATTACATTAATTTCTTGCCCATTCTAGTAGTTCTTGTAGACTTTGAGGTATATCTGGTAGGTTGGTAATAACTCTGAAGTGTGTGCTTTTGGAGATATCTTCTGACTACAGTAACTCTGTCTTAGCTTTTGGGACAAGTTAGGTGAAACATTTAGTTTTAAGGCCACCCATGCCTTTATAATAGCTGCCCTGACAGCTTAAAATATCTTCTATCTATGTAATAACTGCCAATTTGTCTTTGCAAGTAGAAAGTAGGCTACAGGTGTCCTTTCTCGATCTCTGGAGATTTAATTTCCTTGATGATCTAACATTTCAAGGCTTCTTTGATGATCTATTTTCTTTTGTCACTTTTGTGTAGTCAATTTAGTGTCCTAAATTGCTAACATAAATTATCAACCAGGGCTAGTAAACTGATGAAGTGTGGTGCACTATATGTGCTTAAGTGACCTCTTCCTTACTTCGTTGTATGTATTTTATTGATGTTTTTGGGGGTTTTGTCTTTTTAATACGCTACTCTATGTTCAAAATATGAAATCAAATCTATGTCAAAAAGAAAAGAAAAGAAAACCCTAGACTCAAAACAGAGTGTAATTGTAAATTCTATCCCTAATTAGGAAAATGGTGAAAAAAACAGAACATTCTAATCCATGGATATCCTACCTTGCGAATGAACATGAAATGTAACTCGACATAATACAACCAAATCTCTTTCATCTAATATTGATATGTTGGAAGAGATTTTTAAGAAAAAGAATGATTGTAAGATAATGAGGATCTTTTAATCTAATTGCAAAATAGAAAATGCTAATTAACTCAATATGATACAACAAAATATCTTTCATCTAATATTGATATGTTGGAAGAGCGTTTTAAGAAAAAGAATGATTGTAAGATAATGAGGATCTTTTAATCTAATTGCAAAACAGAAAATGCTAATTAACTCAACATAATACAACCAAATCTCTTTCATCTAATATTAATATGTTGGAAGAGCGTTTTAAGAAAAAGAATGATTGTAAGATAATGAAGATTTTTTAATCTAATTGCAAAACAGAAAATGCTAATTAACTCAACATAATACAACCAAATCTCTTTCATCTAATATTGATATGTTGGAAGAGCTTTTTAAGAAAAAGAATGGTTGTAAGATAATGAAGATTTTTTAGTTAAACAAATAATGCAAGACATGAATTAAAAGCTAACAACACATAATTAAAAGCTAGTTATCTAGAAAGCATGTAGAAGCCTCCTTGGATAGCAGGGGCCCTCTGCTACCAATTTGGTGAAGTTATTCAGCTCCTTAAAGTTGTAATCAAAACAGCATCAAAGAACTGAATTTCTCTATTGAAAAACTCACAAATCTACATCCCATTCCATCTTAAACTTTGTTACAAAAGACTCTCTATTCCTTTCTCTCCTTCTCCTATTTTTCACTACTTTTTCATTACCCATGATAGGAGAAAGCTTCTCATATTTATACAAAATATGAGGAGTTATCTCATTAATGGGAGTCCATGAATCTCTCCCTCCATCTCTAGAGTTACAATCAAAATAGGAAATGATAAGACACGTGTCTTTCTAGAGTTTCAACACAACTAAGAAATGAGACACATATCCTCTTAGAATTTCAATACAACAAAGAAGTGAGACACATGTTCTCATGATCCCATGATCTTCTCCAACCAAATTCGAATTTGGCCTTAGAGTGCCACATAAGTGTCTTCTAGAAGTCTCCTTTTGACCTACACATGTCACAAAACTCATAACACATATATAGATATATGAAACTATGTTAATTTTCTAGTTTCTAATCATAAATTCACTTTAAATACATAAAATAAATAACTTTGGAAGACAAGGATCCTAACCCATATATTTATGAAAATGGTTACTTGATGTAGGGTTTTAGGTAAGATGGCTACGAAATAAGAGTTGAATGGTTATGACATAATGGCAATATGTATGAATATGGAAAACACTTTTGAGACTCAACATACCCCCCAACTGAAGTTGTTGCATGTCCTCATGCAACTATTGCAATGATTCATTTGTCCATGGGTTGATCTTTTATGAGTTTTGACTCATATAGATTCGTTCCAAACTTTGTTTATTGATATTTTCTTTTTGGCAAAGTATAATACATTTGATTGCAACATTTTTTTAATGGTTGGTTCTTGTGTGACAACCAATTTTTTTTTTGAGCAATGGTTCTTGTGTAACAATGCTTTATTTTCTTTGTTGCATCAAAGTTCATGAAAACATTTAGAATCAATTACTTCATCAATGAATTGATTATTTGCAAGGCATATAATCTTTTGGATCATGTTGCAACAATAGTTGGTTGGGAAGTATATGTGGGTGGAAATGAAATGAAGATGTATGATAGTGTATGACATATGGATATGAAATGATGTCCCTTCCCCCCCAACTAAAGATATGACGATGTGAAAAAGGGAGTGAGGAATTTTTCCAAAGTTACAATTTTAACATTCTAATGAATTACATGACTAAAAATTAGAAAGCAACATACCTTCACTTACCTTAAATGTGGATGAGTTGTATGTGTGGTGGCTAAAAAATTCTGATCATATTCTTCTTCAAGTGGCTGAACAAGAGGAGTCATGGATAAAGAGATGAGATGACTTTTTATTGCTCCTACTAAAACTTACTGAATATGCTCCAAAATGCAGAAAATAATAGTCTTCATGTCTTCAAAACTCATTGGCATAATTCCTACTATGTGAAAAGATGTTCTGATGTCGAACATAGTAGGAAATTATTGACTTAGTGGCCATTAATGGATGCCACTAGTCAACACAATAACTCTCACCATTGATGACAATGAGAGTCAAGATGCCCAAACACAGCTTGCTAGGTACGAATGATTTTGCTGATGTCGAGTCACCTAGAAGATCTGACGAACAAGGGACATTAATGTATTCCCATTGTTTGTCAGCGTGAGAACTTGCCATTAAGGCATGCAAGCCTCAAGGTGTTTTTACAAAGAACTTAGACTCAAAGGACTATGAACTCAATAATTTGCATTGAAGCAGGGCTTATTTGCGGAATGAAAATGACAAGAAATGGAAGATGGAAATGGAGAGTAGAAATGGCAATGGGCAATAAGCATGTGAATGAGCCTCTTGCTTTTATTTGTGGGTTATGAATGGACAAAAAGAAATGGAAAGTGGATGTGAATGTAAATAGAAAATATGAAGTGAAATGAGGTGAATGGCTTATTATGAGGTATGGATGTGATGGAGACAATAGTATCTGAAAGTTTTTCAAGTGTTTGGATCTGATTTTGCATTAGCATATTTCCTCTTTATTGTTGATCATCCTCTTATTAAACAAATTGGTCTCTTAGAGAGACACCATTCTCTTGTAGTCATTTGTCCTTCCTCCTGGAACCTGCAAAAAAAACTAATACTTCTTCTGCAATGGAATGTAAGATTATCAAAGGAGAAAGGTGATCAATCTCTCTAGTTATGATATTTACACACAAAACTAAGAATTTGTATTAATGAAACAAGTTCTCAAAGGAAAAATCAAAAGAATTTATACCTGTTTTGGAATTAGTGCCTCAAGTTGAATGTTGCTTCTTTTCAGCAATTTATTTCATTATTTACCGTTTCAAACTCTAATGATGGATTTCTCAATGTATAGATATTGTTGAGACCTTTCCAACGATACTTGAATCATCAAAATATGATTTTGTATGAGAAAGTTAGGTTGATTTGAACAATGAGGTTTTTCAGCTGTGGAATTGGAGAACAGCGGCGAAATTGGACTTTAGCTGCAGAATGTCGATGGTTTTTGTAGCTAAAAATATTTGAATAAAAAGTTAGCCATTCATCTTTCATCACCAGTCCAAAATTAATACCTTCAGAAAAGTGAGCAAATAACTTATTCATTTCATTGATTCAATTTTTTTCTTCTTTTTTTTTCTCTTTTTTTTTTTTTAATAACAAAATTGAAAAAGAGATGCAATTTTTTTTTTTTAATATTATATATGTTATATTTAAAATATATATATACATATATAATTTTATTAAACAAAACAATTGATTAGAATTTTTTATTTTTATTTTTTAAACCTTCTTCTCACGAATTTGCCCTTTACTCACAAGCCTCTTGGAGATTCCAGAAAGTAAAGAAAATAGTGAAAAACATATAAGACATAGATGGAATGAGCAATACAGACAACATCAGCATTCAATTTGGGCTTAATGATATTCGAAAAATCATACAGTGTGAAAGAAACATCCCAAAAGAACCAATTGTCCACGTACAGTTTCAAATATATAAGCTGGAAAAAAATAACAGTTAATTTGTGCACGCCTTCTAGCCAGCTTAAAAATCAGTCAAAGAAAATCCCACCAAGCATGCAGATCTTAAAATGACGGAGGGGTGGACGATGGCTGTAACAACAGCTCTTATTCGATCAAAATGAAATGTTCAATCTTCAAATGCCATGTGGAAATAGACTTTGATTTCAATTCGACTTTTCTTTCTGAAGGATGCCGTATTTCTCTCAACTGAATTCCTACAGAATTGGATCAGGAAATCAGATTATGGGTGAAATCAATGCAGAGTGCCATTCTCAATTTATCCACTGTGCAAAAAAATCGTTTTTTCTCATGCAGTAGGCAAAAATGGGCTTCAAAGAACTGAGAAATTCTCCCAGACCGCCACGCATTTCTTAAAACGATTTCTGGGTTATCTAATTGAACCTATTGGCAAAACAACCCATGTTTCCGTTTTTTGAAATTCATCATTTATCAACCAGAATATGTGTTTCAAAATCACGTGTCAATAGCAGTTGCGTTTTTCTGGCTTCTGCTTCAGCAACAGAAATCAATTTTTGAATTTTTTCTGTTAGATCATCAACCTACCTGTTTATCTATAAAATTAACATGCCATTTGAGAAATTTGATTTAAACTCCTCCATTGCCCTTCAACGCTTGAATTCTCCATCATTTTGGGCATCAAAGACGACTTTTGCAATGCATTTCCAAGAAGCCAGGTAGTTGCAATAACTCCAAAGCGTTTCTGTTTCAGGGAGTAGTACCAAGGAGGGAGTGCTATGTATCCCGGTCTAGGAAAAATGTGATCCCCTGCAGTAATAAGCACAATGCTGCCTATCTGTAACACTGGCACAAACTTGTTGAGTATGCAGTTCTGGATTTCGCAATTTCAATTACAGCAATGGCTATTTTTTTCAAAGGCTTTTCATACTGTGGTTGGAGATCATTCATTTTACCGGATGAGAAAAGAGGATGCACGGTGCCTTGGAGCTGTACATTGGCATGTAAGGGATCACCATGTGCCTTGCCGTTCTTTCAACTCCCCTCCTCACCAGCGGATCACATTCTATAACACCATATCTCTTCACAACCTTTTGCTCCATCAATACTGTCTTCATTTTGTGTTTAAATGCAGATCTAATTTCTGGAGGTCCTTCTGCAGACTGATCAAGAGGAGGTTGTATGAAGGTTGCTCGTAGTAGGAGCTGTATCAAACGACTTCCCACCTTGGCCTGCAGAGCATGACCCCAAGGTTTTGAATCATCTCTGTTTTTAACAATCGTCCTCACTATTTGTCCTTTCTGTTTTGTCATGGGCCATATTATGGCATTTGTTATTTTTTTTTTATTGATTTTTTTTTATTTGTTTTTATTTGTTTTTGTTAATAAAATGACGCATGTTGTATTTTGAAAAATTAAAAATATACATATGTATTTTACTAAACAAAATAATTTATTTTAAAAAAAAATTATTTTTTTATTTTTTTATTTTTTTAAATGATTTGTTATTAAAATTATATATATATTTTCAAAAATTTAAAAATATACATATATATTTTAGTAAACAAAACAATTAAAATTTTTTATTTTTTCATTTTTTTTTATAATTGATTTGTTTAATAAAATTATGTATGTTATATTTTCAAAAAAAATAAAAATACACATATATTTCATTAAACAAAGCAATGTATTGGAAATTTTTTTTTTTATTTTTTTTATTGAATCAATTGAAATGATGAAGTTTATTTTGTCCCTTTTTTTTTTCTTTTCTTTTTTAACATAACATTTCTTTTTCTGATCCTCCAGATCACACAAAGTGCAGGAGGAGAGCATACTCAAGAATTATTATTATTATTTTTTACATAACAATCCTTTTTCTGATCCTTCAGATCACACAAAGTGCAGGAGGAGAGCATACTCAAGAATTATTATTATTATTATTATTATTATTATTATTATTTTTTAGATGTAAGAAATAAGGTCTCCTAATTACACTTCCCCGACAACGGCGCCAAAATGTGTAGTCAATTTAGTGTCCTAAATTGCTAACATAAATTATCAACCAGGGCTAGTAAACTGATGAAGTGTGGTGCACTATATGTGCTTAAGTGACCTCTTCCTTACTTCGTTGTATGTATTTTATTGATGTTTTTGGGGGTTTTATCTTTTTAATATGCTACTCTATGTTCAAAAGATGAAATCAAATCTATGTCAAAAAGAAAAGAAAAGGAAACCCTAGACTCAAAACATAGTGTAATTGTAAATTCTATCCCTAATTAGGAAAATGGTGAAAAAAACAGAGCATTCTAATCCATGGATATCCTACCTTGCGAATGAACATGAAATGTAACTCAACATAATACAACCAAATCTCTTTCATCTAATATTGATATGTTGGAAGAGCTTTTTAAGAAAAAGAATGATTGTAAGATAATGAGGATCTTTTAATCTAATTGCAAAACAGAAAATGCTAATTAACTCAACATAATACAACCAAATCTCTTTCATATAATATTGATATGTTGGAAGAGTGTTTTAAGAAAAAGAATGATTGTAAGATAATGAGGATCTTTTAATCTAATTGCAAAACAAAAAATGCTAATTAATTCAACATAATACAACCAAATCTCTTTCATCTAATATTGATATGTTGGAAGAACGTTTTAAGAAAAAGAATGATTGTAAGATAATGAGGATCTTTTAATCTAATTGCAAAACAGAAAATGCTAATTAACTCAACATAATACAACCAAATCTTTTTCATCTAATAATGATATGTTGGAAGAGCGTTTTAAGAAAAATAATGATTGTAAGATAATGAGGATCTTTTAATCTAATTGCAAAACAGAAAATGCTAATTAACTCAACATAATACAACCAAATCTCTTTCATCTAATATTGATATGTTGGAAGAGATTTTTAAGAAAAAGAATGGTTGTAAGATAATGAGGATTTTTTAGTTAAACAAATAATGCAAGACATGAATTAAAAGCTAACAACACATAATTAAAAGTTACTTATCTAGAAAGCATGTAGAAGCCTCCTTGGATAGCAAGGGCCCTCTACTACCAATTTGGTGAAGTTCTTTAGCTCCTTAAAGTTGTAATCAAAATAGCATCAAAGAACTGAATTTCTCTATTGAAAAACTCACAAATCTACATCCCATTCCATCTTAAACTTTGTTACAAAAGACTCTCTATTCCTTTCTCCTTCTCCTATTTTTCACTGTTTTTTCATTACCCATGATAGGAGAAAGCTTCTCCTATTTATACAAAATATGAGGAGTTATCTCATTAATGGGAGTCCATGAATCTCTCCCTCCATCTCTAGAGTTACAATCAAAATAGGAAATGATAAGACACATGTCTTTCTAGAGTTTCAACACAACTTAGAAATGAGACACATATCCTCTTAGAGTTTCAATACAACAAGGAAATGAGACACATGTTCTCATGATCCCATGATCTTCTCCAACCAAATTCGAATTTGGCCTTAGAGTGCCACATAAGGGTCTTCTAGAAATCTTCTTTTGACCTACACATGTCACAAAACTCATAACACATATATAGATATATGAAACTATATTAATTTTCTAGTTTCTAATCATAAATTCACTTTAAATACATAAAATAAATAACTTTGGAAGACAAGGATCCTAACCCATATATTTATGAAAATGGTTACTTGATGTAGGGTTTTAGGTCAGATGGCTATGAAATAAGAGCTAAATGGTTATGACATAATGGAAATATGTATGAATATGGAAAACACTTTTGAGACTCAACAACTTTAAACTGAATTTGGCCTCAGATTTGTGCTTTAGGCCTCTTAAATCATATTTTACATTTATGTTGTGTCTTTATCTTTTAAACTATGGATTACGCCTTTGATATTCATACTTTGCACTTAATCCCTTTTAACTTTAATTCTTCTGATCTCTGTCTTTACCATTGGCTGCATAGGTGGCTTGCTAGCGTGTTGGAGGGCTTGATTGTGTGACCAATGCTCATGAAACATTGGTCAAAACATGGAATTAACCCTCTTTATCCCTTTTCTGCGTTATTTTTCCCTGAGGATCATCATCCTGGGCTTTGCCACTATTTCCTTGGCTATGGGATAGCCTGTGAATTCAGGCCTTCATTTAAACCTGCACAATAAACCAAACATGTTAAAATAAACCTGCGTTCTTTGGATCGATTGTTTTCAGAGGCTTGGAGGAAGGTTTTGGAGCATTTTAAAAGAAGGATAATGCGCAGAGGGAGGGGAAAGCACATGGCAGATGGAGAAAATATGGTTTAAATCGAATTATGGTGCAAAATAATGATAGGTGGTTTCGCAGAAAACCAGAGGCAGGTTTCGCGTGGGGTCAGAGCGGTTTGTGGTTTTGCACACGGAGAACACAATATAGGTTAGAGGCTACGGTGTGTCCATTAAAAACTGCCCATCTCGCGTTGGTATTGGGCGCTAAATCCCGGGATCAAATTTCACGCGAAAACGTTTAGTGACCATTAGATCTGGGAGAGCCAGATCTACAGTGGAGGATAAGCGTGACGAGAGGAGATGCGTGGACAGGTGGGACCAGTGCTGGCATCAGCAATTTCGTCAGGTAGCTAAAGGCTATTGGGTAGAGTTAAAAGGAGAGGATTAGTGGGCGCCGTCAGATCTGGGAGATCTACGGTCAAGATCTGTTCCGCGGGAAGATGGTAGATAGAGGGGGAGAATAGGGAGGGACCCCGCTGGATGTTGGATCATTTCAATTAACGACCAGGATCTCTTCCGGGGGAAGCACAAAAGCGCAGAGGTCTAAAGAAGATGGAGGGCCCGAAAAGGGTCCAGACCGTCGGATATGGGGAATGGATGGTCCAGATGAAATCGAAGGATTGGCCATCAGCAGGAAAGAGTTTTAGAAGTGGGAAGGAGGAAAGGGAAAAGGCGAAGCCCGATGCAATAAAACAATGTGGTGGAGCGATGCGATGGCCATCGGCAGAGATGAGCCATCGACGGAGAAAGTATATCGGGGAACGGGAAACGTCGAAGTGCGATGGCTGATGGGGCTTGGCGCTTGGTCACAGGGCGTGGTATTATGACGGAGAAAGGGTCTGGGATTAAGCCAAAGGTGCTTGAGGCCTATGCTAAAAATGAGTGGAAAAGGCCAAAAAATGAGGTTTTTTAACCTTTTTGAGGGGTTCTGATAGGTATAAAGAAGGGGTTTTAAACCTTATAAGAGGGTTTTTACAAGGTTTAAAGGGATGTTTTTGAGGAAATGAAGTATAATGAAAATGAGAACAGGGATTAGAAAGGAGGAAAGTGGCCTTTTTTAGGTAAAATGGTAGGGTGGAATGAAGGAAAAGGAGGCTTTGAAACAGTTCTTTATATACCAACAGGGCTTCTTTGAGGATTTTGAGGTGAAAACATTAGTGAAGTTGGGTTTATTTGGATAGAGAGAACAACCAGGCTTCAAGAACTAACATATTTTCTTGAAATTGTTTCTTGAAGGCAGCAAACTGATTATAGCCATCATTAGGTATAACACCGGATTTTTTAGGAGTGTTAGGTCTTTCTCATTAATATAATTGACAGAGCTTGATTATGTATTAAACAATATATTTCCTACACACACTAGTGGAAATTTATCTAAAGGGAATTTGCTAGATAACAGACATAATAGATATGAATCATGTGTTGACTCATAGGAAAACTCTATTCAACTAGTCGTTACTTGAGGGAAATGATACACACTAATTACTTCTTAAAAAATTGACTGACTCCAACCACTATGGCCTTGGACATATTATAAAAAAGAATCCACAATAATGGTCTTAAGACTTTATCTTTTGAAAAACAATATATTAACAAGCACATAGTGTCATCAAAAACTCATTGGAATGATCAATGATGACAAAAAAATTTTGACCATCATCAAAAGTAACAAAAGGAGCATTGGTGAGGGTCATTAAAATTTCGTCACCAGAAATATCACCAAAGAGACAATTAATGATGGGCATTTAAAGACCCTCACCAAAAGTGTCATTGAAAATGGCTTTGGTGATGAACCTTAAAGGACCATCACTATATACACTTACAATGACACTTTTTTAAGGACCATCACCATATGTGACATTGGTGACAGAATTTAAAGATCCGTCACAAGCATGACCCTCACCAATGTCCTTTTTTCTTGTAGCGCTTATCCCATGAGATCCCAGATTCATGCTTGGAATATGGCACAAGGGTGATTGACTAAAAGAAAGAATTTGGTTCAACCAAATCTATGGTCGGGTGGTACGTGGAAGTCCCTGACTTGGTTGGATTTCACATATGATAATATAAGTTATTTTTTCTATTATGATTAATGAGTAGTAATGAATGGGTTATAATGTGATATTATGGCGGATTTGTCATGGTTTCTGGTGTGGCCCTATAATTTATTATATTGGCAAGAATAAACGATAGAGGACAACATCAAACTGCTTTAGAGTCCAGGACCTAGCCTTCCTATACTCAGAGAGGGCTCTCTCTGTTTTTATGATTTAGCTTGATGGTTATAAATGTTGATATTAGGCTAGTTATAGAAATTATGAGGGTTTTTTGTTTTGATTGATTATGTGGTTGGACAGATAGAGCCGTGAAACTTAATCCATTGGGCTATAGAGTCATAAAAGGCTGAATTGTGCATTAGCTTTTCAAGGGCATTCAAAGGGAAAGCTAGCTATCAATACTGGATCTTACTGGTAGTGTGAATATGAGATGAAACAAAGTAGTGAGTTCAATAATAGATAAATATCAGTTAAGAATTATTTAACTATACTTTAGAAGAAAACATTAAGAAAGTAAACACAAATAGAATTAAGGTTCTCTCTCATCAAATCTTAATCTAAATTTTACGTTTTACAATCAAGATCAATCGATGCACAGCATGAAAGACAAAGAAAACATTAACACAGAGGAAAAAAATCACCATTAACATAGCTCAAGAATCCTATGAATGGTCTCTTATTATTGATGGCCGGCTCAAAAAATATAGTGCTCCAATTCAATGATTCTTACAATGCAAAGTCTAACAAGGTCCAACCCTTGATAATGAAAATACATGCATTATTTAACTGCGACTATGCCCATTTCCCTAATCTACTTTAGCAACCTTCATTAACTACAATTTAATTAGAACTTGACAGCTGTGGCCATGCAAGGCCTGAACAAAACATATCTCTGGAAAAACACTGACTATAACATTAACTTTCGTATCTCTTCGTAAATCAAAGTAGGTTGAAGGTGGCTAAGGTGGTCATGAAGAGGCAGCAATAGTGGCCTTGACATTTGGCTCTACTTTTGGGACCACCGCTACTGGATTACTAAATATGACATGATGTTGGCTCTTTAGATCGATTAGTGGTTGTGTTGATGTGTCCATCGTGCCTTTTTAATCTTGGTACATGAAAAATTTTCCCCACTCCTTCTTGCCTGGAATCTTCATACCTGTGACATGTTGATACATTTCATCCACCTCTGTGTATTTGTTGAAGATAGGCTTGGTGATAAAAACATGCTTCACCTCATGTTGAATGAAGATATCATTACTGAGGAGATCCAAGAAAATATTCTTGGTCATGTTCCCTTTAATGTTGGCAAATTTGGTTGTATCCTTAACTGCTTCCTTGAGCTTGGTCATATAATCTCCCATCTGGACCAACTTGTTTTTAGTTACATACAGTGAGGGCAGACCCTTTGCCCTTAGGGGTTCAATATTTTTTAGGAATCTACTGATGGACATGTCTAATTCATGACACTTCTCCTCCAGCTGCCTCGCTAAATTCCTCTTAGTGAGGACCCTTCTCACCTGTATTATGGTTGATGTTTTGTCCTATATATCTAGCTCTTCCAGCTCAAAACTAGTTTTGCAATTCAAGAATTTTATGATCTTGGGCATTTTTATTGGCATATCTCCCAAATCCTGAGTTGCTTTCTCGATAGCTACTTTTCATTTATCAATTAGTTCCTTCTTTTCAAAAATAATATGGATGGAATGCAAGATTCCATCCACTAATTCTATGATATTGCCCCATTGAATTATCAGATTCATTTGGCTCAAAATGTTGTTGGAAGAAAATTCCTTTTCTACCTTCTCCAACCTCTCAATCTATTTCTTGGCTATCTCATGGAAAATTTATAATCTTGCCTTTTGATCCCTCAGGATATCAATCTGTGTCTATAATATTCCTACATTAGCATGCAGCTAATAGGAATATTGATTTTTTATTTTTGCACCTAGTAGATGAGTAAATGGTGGAGGAGACCCATACTTAAATAAAATCAGCTTAAAAAATCCTTTTGGTGTGAAACGGTATCATTGTAGTAGCTGGATTTCACACCCTCATGTGTGAAAAAGGGACTTTTTTCTTGTGGACAAAGTCAAGTTTGACCAAGTCAATAACATGCATGAAGAGGAGTGGATCATCATTGCAAATAGATCAATGTGAACAAGGATCAGCTTAAACAAACATATGAGAGCTAGCTTGGAGACACTTGAGTGTGAAAGGGGATGAAGCAGGTTGAAGAGGTCAACCTTGACCAAATCAAACAGCGTAATTTTGGAGGAGAGGTCTTCATAGAGATATAACGCAGTTTGGAGGGAGATTGATCGTGTGCATGTGGAAACCCTAATGGGTGGGACCCAAGGTGAGGAGCCTCACATAGCTTATGAGGAAGGGGATGGAAGCCATTTGAGGTTAGCTTGATGATTATTGATTTGATGGTCTACATGACTGTTTGGCATCCTCTTGCTGTTTAGCAGAGTTGCAGTGCTGTTTAGCACAAGGCATTCTTGCTTAGGAATTCCTTCTCCTACCTTGGGAGGCCTCTTGGAGGAGTATTGCACTTCAGTTTTCCACATTTAGCCTTGAGGATAAGCATCCTCCTTCAACTACAGTGTAGTTTCTGTTGAGAGTTGGGTTGTGCTGGAGGGTTTTGCAGTGCAAGCACCACAACACCACTTCCAGAGCTTGTATTTCAGAGGAGGAAGTCTTTCTTTCTCTGGGAGATCAGTGAGGGAGTCTTTGATCTTAATTTTAGATGTTGGCATGAGGCCAATGTAATTTTATTCCCCTAGAGTGTATTCCCTTGTAGGAACTGCGTCATTTTACTCAGTGTTGTTGTAGCAGGGTCAAGACCCTTGTTTATGAGCTTGTTCCCTGGAGAGAGGGCCAACCCTTCTCTGGGAAGGCTTGTATAAAACATATTATTCCATTCTCTATAAATTTCAGCTATAGATATTCAAATTTGTAGTATTACTACGTTTTTCAGATCTAGATCTGCAGTTCTGGCATTTTTGTACTTGTACTTTCATGCAACCATTGCCGGGTGATTCTTATTTTGTATAAAAAGTGAATATATCTCCATTTTCTCAGCCATTGATGATTTTCAACTCTAGATATATTATTTCTCACATATTTTTGCATAAACCCTCATTAAAATAACACTTTCACATGCTTCGTTAATTTCTGTTAGAAAAAGTCAAGGGGTTTGGGATTATTTGAGCTGTATTGTCTTAGGGAGACCTGTTTAGCTTGGCTAGAGGCATTTTTTTTTGCTCCAATTCTGGATGTAAGATTTATTTTGTATATTCTAAGTGATCTAAGTCCCATTTCTCATATTTATAGCATAATTTACTGAAGACGGCCTTTTTATGGCCCTATTTGCTGCATTTCCCCAACTTTTGGGATCATAAAAGGTGTAACAAGTTGCTGATATAACATTAAATGATGGCTATGTGTTTCTTAACACATTTCAAGAGTAAATATCTTGCTGATTCTCCATAATTGTGTTTATATATTGTTGCAGTCCCATTCTTGGGCATTTTCTAGCGATACTAAGTGTGAGAGGCTTGTTTACCTCACCTAGTTTGATTGGTTTATGATTTCCTCTTGGATTTGGGTCCTAGATTATCAGATATAAGGTATCCAAGGGATTATCTTATTTTATGTAGCACACATTCCTGATAAATGTGTTTTTCAGGCATGTCTTGCTAGCAATCCCAATTTGGGGATATTACAGTGGTATCGGAGCATGATCTTTGGATCAACCTGTGAGTTCCAGCTATCACAAGGAGCAAGATCAGAATGATGGAGAGGGTGAGTTTTCTCTCATCACTTTTCAGATCTAGAAATAACCTCTCCCAGGAAGTTAAGAAAATGAAGGAGAAGAGATGCCAAGAAACTCTTAGAGGGTTTCAAGAAGAGGAAGAACCATGCACTTCCTATTCTCATGAAGAAGAAGGAAAAATTCATGGAAGACACTTGGATCAGTAGATTCTAAGTGAGTACCTTGTTGAGTAAAAGTCTCAACCTAGAGCCTTCAAGGAGACTCTAGCCTTCCCATAATTCATTCAACTGGAGGAAGAGAGGAGACCCTGCAACAAGGGAGAAATCAAGGGAAATAGGTTTCTATTGTCCACTTTTGATGGGACATCTGCAACAAGAGATTGGGAAAGAAGACTTGAAGCATTCTTCCTACTACATCCATTGGTAGAAAGAGAAGCAGTAGAGGTTGCAGCACTGCATATGAAGGGCATAGCAAGCACTTGGTGGTTTGGTCACATCAGTCATGCAATAGTATCTACTCTTGTAGATTTCACTCAGAATGTGATCAAGAGATTTGATGAAGAACAATCAGAGAGGGAGGAGCCCTCACCACCTCTTGAGGAGACTTGTATCAGCACTGTCACAACCTTGGAGGAGCAGCCTTCAACATCAGCAATTGAGGGAGACAACATAGTAGAAGAAGGAACTCTTGTAGCCATACAAGGTGTTCCTAAGGCCCATCAAGGCATGATTGAAATTCCACTTTATATTATTGCAGAAAATATTTTAAGAGATTGTGTAAATCTGTTGTTGCATTAACCAAGATCATCACTTACTCCTAATATAGAACAGCAAGGTTACACTACGTTGTCCAAGAGCAACAGTGAAAAAAGAAGGATCTATTCCTCATGGGAGCATTCAGATGTCAGCTTCATTCAGGAAGAAATGGGGGAAGATATGACAAAGGGTAGACATCTTGAGGTGAGAAGCATTTTCTCCTCTCTAGATGACCCTTTCTCAATGAGCATGCCATAACTCAAAGAGAGACTTCTACTTGCAGCAGATCCAAGACCTCATTGGTTTTGGAAGGCCATGCATGAGGAGGAGGTCTCATCAAGAGATCCCATTGGAGGTGCACTTCAACATTCCATGAAGTGAAAAGTTCTTCAAATATTTGAGGAGGTTGGTGTCCTACCATGGGAGGATACCAAGTATTTTTAGAATGAGATCCATCACCCACATTGGGATGAGTGGATGGTATTATGGAGCAACAGGTTTCCAAACACCTTGTAGATCTATGATACAGGCCAGCAAGAAGCATGGTTGCAATGGTTGCTTTTGGGTGAGTATGGTTACTATCCAAAAATTTCTATTTCCTTATCTCATGCCTTAGGTCTCAATGATAGGATGCATAAGAAGAAGGCATGGTTGTTATGGCTGTTAAGAAGAGAGTTTGGACATCATATGTCAAATCTTATGTTCATGTATTTACCTTTGTTTGAGGTATGTCTCATGTATTCACATGTATTTATGTTTGAGATGTATCTCATGTATGTACCATGGGTTGGGAGGAAGGATAACTCCCACATGATGTATAAGGGAGCCGTTTTGTACTATGTTGATGAGACATATCACATGTACATCATTGTATTATTGCTCCATGATTTGCATTTTGATAATTCAGGAAGGAAACAAGATTCCTTGTTGTTGCAGTTACTATTGAGAGAGTATGGGCTGAAATTTCTCCATACTCATCATGATATTTCAGGAGGAATGTATGGCACATTCAAGGTGCAAAGAGGCTACCCTTCAGCATTGGAGGACAAGTAGAGGCTTCCACATAGGAAGAAGAGCTTCTCACATAGCAGCATGTTGGTGGATGGCTTTGGCATGTGGAATGTCAAAAAGAGAATTCATGGAGTGACAAGAGCCTTAACACTAAGGCCAACATCGTTGTCACTAGAGAGTATGTTCCTATTGATGGAGTGTTCCAAGGGGAGTATGCATCCTTCCTTTTTGCAGATTTTTATGAGGCGATTCTCATGGGAGGACACATCCATGGACCTCACTTTCAGTTTACTCATTATGCATGGTAAGAGATACATTTTTGTACTTACTGATTGTTCCATTGAGTGTCTGTATCTTTTCACCATTTATGGACAGTGCATTGCTCCACATAAGAGCAAGATTATTCTTGGGTTACATGGTCACTTTAGGGCCAATATTTATCATGATGATAACCCATATCTACATAAATTTGGGCAATTTTATAATTATTTTGAGTACGATCAGCTGATATATCTTGTTGATTACTACCACATAGTAGATGAGCAAACGTGTGCAGCTAGTAATTCATTAAGAAATAACTTGCCACATGATATTCTCAAGCAGCAGTTGGAAAGACTACATTGTAACCACTTGATAAACCATTGGTATCATCCAAACTTACATGTAACCTTCAGCAATTTTCTGATTTGGTTGCCAAATGGTGATGATGTTCCATTCATTTTGAATGGTATGATTTGGTCCAGCATGATTCATGACATTGGAGAGAGGATATTTGGAGATATAATCTTCTTCTTGCCACTTGAGGGAAACTTTATTGCAGCCCAAGATCAGCATATGATTTACACTTGTCCTAAGTGGAGAGGAAGACAGTGTGGGGTAGGCTATCTTGTCTGCCATGTTTATTTATTCATCCCACCTACATTGTAGGAGTTAAAGGTGGAGGAGATCTTTTATGAGTTTCCATGTTGGAGGGTGACTCATATTTTATGGATGATAGCTTGGGGGTGGAGGTTTTACATGAGAATGATGGTTCCCAAACACATTTCAAACTCTGTGCCTTGGGAGGAGACTTTCCAGTTTTTTCCTTGCAGTTGCTTGAGGACAAGCAACATTTGGGAGGGGAGGACTGTAATATTCCTACATTAGCATGCAGCTAATAGGAATATTGATTTTTTATTTTTGCACCTAGTAGATTAATAAATGGGGGAGGAGACCCATACTTAAATAAAATCAGCTTAAAAAACCCTTTTGGTGTGAAAGGGGATCATTTTAGTAGCTAGATTTCACACCCTCATGTGTGAAAAAGGGAATTTTTGCTTGTGGACAAAGTCAAGTTTGACCAATTCAATAGCATGCATGAAGAGGAGTGGATCATCATTGCAAATAGCTCAATGTGAACAAGGATCAACTTAAACAAACATATGAGAGCTAGCTTGGAGACACTTGAGTGTGAAAGGGGATGAAGCAGGTTGAATAGGTCAACCTTGACCAAATCAAACAGCTTAATTTTGGAGGAGAGGTCTTCATAGAGATACAACGCAGTTTGGAGGGAGATTGATCATGTGCATGTGGAAAACCTTATGGGTGGGACCCAAGGTGAGGAGCTTCACATAGCTTATAAGGAAGGGGATGGCAGCCATTTGAGGTTAGCTTGATGATTATTGATTTGATGGTCTGCATGACTGTTTGGCATCCTCTTGTTGTTTAGCAGAGTTGCAGTGTTGTTTAGCACAAGGCATTCTTGTTTAGGAATTCCTTCTCCTACCTTGAGAGGCCTCTTGGAGGAGTATTGCACTTCAGTTTTCCACATTCAGGCTTGAGTCCAAGCATCCTCCTTCAGCTGCAGTGCATTTTCTATTGAGATTTGGGTTGTGTTGCAGGGTGTTGTAGTGGAAGCACCACAACACCACTTCTAGAGCTTATATTTTAGAGGAGGAAGTCTTTCTTTCTCTGGGAGATAAGTGAGAGAGTCATTGATATTCATTTCAAATATTGGCATGAGGCCAATGTAATTTTCTTCTCCTACAGTGTAGTCCCTTGCAGGAACTGCGTCATTTTACTCAATTTTTTTGTAGCAGGGTCAAGACCCTTGTTTGTGAGCTTGTTCACTGGAGAGAGGACCAACCCTTCTCCCGGAAGGCTTGTATAGAACATCTTCTTCCATTATCTGTACATTTCAGATATAGATATTCAAAGCTACAGTATGACTACGTTTTTCAGATCTAGATCTGCATATCTTCGATTTGTGTACTTGTACTTTCATGCAGCCCTTGCCGGGGGATTCTTATTTTGTATAAAAAGGGAAGAGATCTCCATTTTCTCAGCCATTCATGATTGTAAACTCCAGATATATTATTTATCACTTATTTCTACATAAAGCCTCATTAAAATAACATTTTCACATGCTTCAGTAATTTCTGTTAGCAAAAGTCATGGGGTTTGGGCTTATTTGAGCTGTATTGGTTTGGGGAGACCTGTTTAGCTTAGTTAGAGGCATTTTTTTTTGCTCCAATTCTGTATGTGAGATGTATATTGTATATTCTAAGGGATATGAGTCCCATTTCTCACATTTATAGAGTAATTTAATGAACACAACCTTTTTATGGCCCTATTTGTTGCATTTCCCCAAATTTTGGGATCATAAAATGTGTAACAAGTTTATGCTATTACATTAAATGATGGCTATGTGTTTCTTAACACATTTCATGAGTTAATAGCTTGCTTCTACTCTAGCATTGTGTTTACATATTGCTGCAGTCCCATTTTTGGGCATTTTCCAACCATTCTAAGTGTGAGAGGCCTATTTACCTCACCTAGTTTGATTGGTTTCTGATTCCCTCTTGGATTTGGGTCTTAGATTATAAAATATAAGGGATCCAAGTGTTGATCTTGCTTTTTGTAGCACACATTCCTGAAAAATGCATTTTCCAGGCATGTCTTGCTAGCAATCCCAATTTGCGGATATTACAGTGCCTCCAATTTCTTGATCTCTTGTGATTGCAGGGTCATGCTTTCCATGGCTTTGGAAAACTGATCTATCCCACTGGATGCTCCAATATTTTCTAGAAAAACTAATGGAATGGATGAAATAAGGACAACTTCTAAAGGGATGACTGTCCCTTAAGCTGCTTCTTCTTTCTCCTTCAGTAGCTTCTCCATCTCAGTCTCCATTTGTTTGATTTCGGTGGGCTATTCAATAAATAACTTAATTAACTTTTCCTTTTGTGACTCATATTCCTCAATGAACTTATCTAAGGGGTCCTCTGTTAAGAGCATATTGAGATGTTTCCTGAGGGTTGCCATGTACTCAACATTATTTTTCTTCAAAAGCTCCTCCACAGCTTGAACATTGTTAGGGTCATGCCCAAGCTTCACTATTAAATATTCTAAAGTATTGATCTTTGATTCTCTATCCATGGTAGATATCCTCTCCATCTTGAGCTGTGATTGGGTACAGGATAAAGACACTTGTCATTTTGACAAGCTCATAGTAGTACATGTCAAGGTTGAGGCTACCATATCCCCGGTCTGCTTGTGTAATTCCATCTATTCAATAAGATGGATGTCCTTAGTGCTGAAATTGAATGATTATTTCTTATAATCCCCTTCTCTTTTAGGCTATGGGACCAAGGCTTCTATAAATGCCATCTACATCCTTCCTTTTTCAGTGTCAAAGGAAGATAGTAGTCTGCTTTGTGAACTTGAGGTCTGCTTCCAGAATTGATTGTATGTATTAGTCTTTAGCACCTCGTTCCTCAAATTTATCCCCTTTAACATCTCCAAGACAGGCTTCTCTTGGCCTTCTATGGAAGGCCTAGAAGCAGATGCTTGTACACCTTGTTGCTGAATAGACACTGTGGTTGATGATGTAGGTGAGGCCATTGTTTCTCCACCTGGTGGTGATGAATTAGGGGTGTCCATGATGTGAATCACTATCTGCAACTCTCATTCACCTCCTTGATCTATCTCCATATGAATTCTAGACCTTTTCCTATATTTTAGTTTGAACTCTTTGCTAGAGGTATCAGTCACCGAAGGTGACTGATCCTCTCTTGGCCTCTTCCTCCCTATCTCTTTCTCTAGTTCTTTCCCTTGTCTTCCTTTTCTTCTACACTCCTCCTTTCATGTGGTGTTGGGGTCTGAATGCTTGAAGTGGAGATCACATGTTCTTCATCTTCTTAGAGGGTGTTTTTCACCCATTATGTTTAATTGGCATACTGCTCAATTGGAGGTTTGTGTGTATGAAAATAGAGTGTGGATTTGTTTTCCACCTTATTCTTGGAGATAATCCCTGTAGGGTCATAAGACCAAGTGAAACTGTGACTGAAACCCATCCCCTTCAGTATCTTATCTGCCTCCTCCCCTGCTTCTCTACTGTTGCAAATTAATGGCCCGATTTGTATCTTGATCTTGAACTGAGCCTTCTTCCTGGCAGAAACAAAGTGGAGCTTATATGCATCTATCATTTGCCTTATGTACTCTAGTGCAAAGACCCTCATGGAGAGGAACTTTGGCAATTTTTAACGGGCTATCTCACTTCCATAGACTTGAATCTCTGTGTAATTTTGGTACGAGTACCAATCCATTGTCTTCACATGCTCTGTTAGCTACATGGTCTTCCTAATTTCTTCACTTATCCTCGGCTCTGTTGTACTGCTGAGTGTAATGATGAATGGATGCACAAACAAATCTATAAAATCCTTATATGTATAGTTCTTTTGTTCCTTAAATAGCATGGTGGTATAGAAGATGATAGATTGAGGCTCAACCTCTTCATTCACCTTGGTCATCTGAAATTGAGACCTGCTGGACTGGAAATAGACCAGCATAGAGGTGTATTTGAAAACCTCCTCTATGTTAAACCTTAAAAATTGTTCATAAATGGCATCTGCAAGAAAATGGCCATAATTAAACATGATTGTGGGTTTAGCTTCTGAGTAGAGAGTGAAAAAAAAAACCTATCACAACTTCATCGACCCACCTATCAGAGTGATAACCTAATAAATAAGATAGAATAGTGATAATATTCTTGGATATTTTAGGAAAAATAGATGAATGGTAGGTGTATTTCTTATAGGCATTGGTGCATCAGTTACCATGAAAAGTTTTAGAGTTTTAGCTCGGCTAGAAAAATCAATTCTCTGATAAATTTCCCTAAGGGCTTCATAAGAGAAGGGGAATATTTTCTTAGGAGTGGGGGCCTGCATCATTGTTTGAATGGACTGGGCATTAATGGTCAATAGAATTTCTCCTGTTGGGGTGACTATGGTCCTCTAATTAATGTCATAGCAGGCCTGGCATTTTCTGATGAATTTGGGACAACTATCGATTTTTGGACATATGTACAGAGGCAGTTGGGTATCCCATAGTCTAATGTCATCGGCTTCATCAAGAAATTTGTCCTCAAGCCAAAAGTATACATCGAACAAGTCGAAGTCTAACTCTGTCTCGTGAATTTTATAATCTTGGTTTGCCAGGGCTGTATGATCTAAATCCAATTGAGGGTAAACCATGGGGTTGAAGGGCTTCCAGTCCTTCTTAGGAGGCATGATTTGTCTTCTGTAGCTTATTTTCAATCTGCAATGGAGAATGGGATGTAAGAAATGGGAGCAGAGAAGGGAAAGTGATATCAATTGGTATTGGCGAAGGGTTAAAATAGAAGGGACCACGATCATAATGGAACAACTTGAAGGGGAGACTATAGTCTAGTTTGCCAAGAGTTGTTGATTATTTTGGTGAACACGGGTTCTCCTGCAGCAATTGTTTCACCCGTGATTTTTTCTATAATTCCCTATAAATTTGATCTCTGCAACCTTTAATCAAAATAAGCACAGTAAAATTTATATCGGGTATGAGTTTGGCTTCTAAATCATGATTAGTGAGACATTGGTGTGGCGTGGGTCCATTGGAAAATGGCCCGACCATTGATGGTGCAATGAATTTCTTTGCGGGAGTAAACGTGATTGGACAAGAGGGACATGTCAGCACGGGGGGGGTGAAATGTAATATGGGTTGTCGAATGTGTGGCAGGTGCATGGAGATGAGAGGAGTTGCGGGGTGATTAACATCGGTGGGGATGAGTGACGTGAGGTGTGACCGGACAGGTGATGGGATGGTGGGGTTGGGATATGAGAGTCGGGAGTAATGTGAAACTTAGAATAAGGAAAAAATTAATGGGGTGGGGTAATAATATGTCCAACTAACTATGGAGATGTATTTGAGTTCCTAAACTTCGACATATAACTTTGTTTTTCAATCTTTTGAATGCAAGCACCTTCTGTTTGGTCCTTCTTCTTCCACCATAAGAATAGTGGAATCTTGATGCTATACTTTGTGAAATTATCTTTAGATTTTTTCTTTCATTATTCTCTTTCAATGTATCTGCCTACCCAAACTACCATTCTAACATTTTTCTTCTTTTTAAGGTTCATTTAGACTTGCAGACCCTGAAATCATTTTTCTTTGAAATTTCTAACCTACCACCTATCCCTTATGTTAGTATGAATATTAATTCCAAAATTACGAAAAAAAACCACTTTAGTTGTGCATAACAACAGCCCTAACAACAAAGATGGTTGTCAATATTTTCAGATCTGCAGTTAGGTGATCACGATAAATGCTGCAAAAATCTATATCTATGCATTAGAAGACATTAAACAATAGAAAAAACAAGATTTACTCCATGCATCCAATAGAAAAGACAAGAATATGTTGAATGAATCTTGTATTAGGGGCACCTGGGAGGAAAACACAGGAGGGTGTTCCCAGTTCTCCTCAATGGGATGGGTTTTTGTAAGTCCTCAACATTTCAGATCTAAAATTCCTCTCTCTTGATGGTGTATAAAACCCAAACAAAAAATGGTAGTAAAATATGACTATGATAGTGGATCAATAGTCAGACCAAAGGTATAGATCCAAAGTGATATTTAGGCAACAAAAGGTGGTAAATGAATGGGAAAACCCTTCTATTTATAACAAAATATTGAGTTAGTCTAGATATTGGTGCATAGTTAAAATATTATTAACCAAATCAAGATCCAACTTTTATGGAATATTTTATTATATTTGTTGCAGGGAAAAGGAAATTGACTTGGGTTAAATCCCTTTATTTGTAAATAGTAAATAAATAAATGATTTATTTATCATTTTAAGGATGTGGTTGAGTAATAATCAAATAAATAATGATTTATTTAATTATTTAAGGGTGATTTAGTGATATTTAACAAATAATATTATTTAAATAAGGTTTAAATAATTATTCTTAGAAAATAATAAGATAAATAATGATTTATCTAATTAATTTCCTTGTTTTGGGTTAAATATAACCAGGAATATTAATTAAACTGTTGTTTAACTAATTATTCCTTAAGGAAAATCAAACAAATATAGATTTATTTAATATTTCCTCATGGGGTTTCCTATTTAGACCATAAACAACTTAATAAAGGTGGTTTACTAAGTTATTTTTCATAGTGAATGTGATTTTACTTAGGGTAAAATTGGTCTTACATGGTGTACTTGGGTCCATCTAATAACAATGGGTTACATGACCAAAAAATGGTGTAACAGATTGCCCCCCAGCGTGTGAGCATTAGGAGCTAATCATATGACTGAAGTACGTTGTAAGAACTCAATCACTAGACGTTGAAGGGGAAGTCAAAGAGAGAGGAGTATAAAGTAGACTAAAGTGTTGAAATAACTAGACCCTGAGGAGGCAAAACTTACAAGTGTGACATGTCTCTTTGATGAGTGAGTACCTATGCTATAGGAAGCGAGGGAGGCATACCTATGCCCGCCGAGGCAAAGTAAAAACGATGAGGCATCCATAAAACCATGGGACGAAATAATAAAGCATATGCTAGCATAAACATGAGCTAGATAAATAACATGATAATGAATCCCACATACATATTGTGCCTGGGATAACAGCCAGGACTTGTACAATAATATCTGAGTACATGAGATATAAATACAACCCAGATGCCCCTATAAACAGGAAAGGGCGCCTCTGAAAATCTGACTGATATATGCAATCAAGAAGGTGCTGCAAGCAGCTAAGGCCGATATCATCAAATCTATGGAGTTGCATCGAAGGCTGAAATGAAGAATTCATCCAGGTATGTGGGGGGCTACCTATAGGGCCACCCCCTCATGAGGGCTATGACATCTCACACACACCAAGGAATCACTGATATCAGCTATTGCATCACTGAACCATCAAGTATACGGATCTTAATCATGTTGAAAGGAGCTAGAGCGGAGAAACAATCAAGTCAAAGGGAAATAAGGAATCCCTTTGCCTGATCCGGGGCACCGAACAAAAGTGGAAGCTCGAACCAAGGTACACCGCCATCTAGACCTATCTTCTGGAATGAATGAGCTGATGTCGACAAAAGGAGGTCTGCCATAGGTGAGGCAATAAGGGATCCTCAACTAAGGCACGAGAGAAAATAGTAGAGTGACTGACAGACTAACACCAATGATGATAATGAAATGGAGGGTACTAAGTAGCGAACAGAAGACTTCCCTTATTAGAGCATAAAGTGCATGAAGGTCCTGGCAACGATTGACACAACATCACGAGGGATAGGGGACAGTGGGACTAAAGGCCATAATGTGTGACACGAGAGAGGGACCAAGCAATGAAGGATGGAGGACTATAGTGGGATGCAAAGGGACTAGGGATAGACTCCATGAATGCAATGATGACTCAACTCGGATGCTCTAAAGAAGGGTGACTCGATGGTGCTGCCACACAAAGAAAGGTCCAATGGGGACCATAAAAACATACATACAAAATGGTAACTCACGACGAAATTCAACACGAGCATGGACAAGTATGGAGGAAAAGTGGTGCCCCCAGTACGAGTGTTGCAAGTGAAGAAATTTTCTTTTGAGGAAGGGTGAAGTGATGCTTCTTGAAAAAAATTTGTCCTACTGTAGTGTCAAATCACTAAAAACTAACAAATACCCATTTGAGGGCTCGGTGAGAGATTTCCAACAGTACAGATGGTTTGGTAAATGGAGCTACGGTTGGATCGTAGCAGGCAAAAGAAAAAATAGGGGTTTCTCTTTTAATAAGGTAGTTTCCCTCCAAATTCACTCATTTGCATGCGGAGCTGTGGTGAATGTAGAGAGGAGAGAAGGCCCTAAATCTTGTGGAAAGCGTAGTGAAAAAACCAACTGTTGGAATTGAGATCCGTCAGTTGCAGGTAAGAGGCCTAACCCTACTCTTTCTTTTTAATGGATTGAAAGTTCAGATTAGGTCCCTAGGGCTCAAGAACAAACCCCTACCCCTCTTCACAACTGGGTCACACTTTTTTCTCCCAAAAAGTGTGACTTGGGTAGGAGGTTTTGGGCCAAAAACTGTGACCTGTCCTAGGTTTGGGCCTGAAAAGTGCAACCTGTCAAGGAGGGGTTTTTCTATGTTGTTTTTTGGCTGAGCACTAGGTTTTTATGATGAGATACAGTCTTTCTTATCTGTATACTAACAAATATGATGGTTTTGTGCAGAGATGGTAGAGTTACGGATCAACTAGAGTGAGAGAGACCTCGGCGCATTACTGTCAGAGATCTGGGAGGATTAAGGTGTCCGTAGTGCTTTGGCCAGGTTTGGGGTTCTGAAGTTTGTGGAGAACCCTTTGATGAGAGCTGGATAACCCTTATTGGCCCAGATTGTCAACTATTAGGACCCGAACCATGAGGTCTTTATAGTCTAGGGGCACTAGATCGAGTTGACGATCCGGGATATATATTTCCTGACTGGTCTCCCACCACTTGGGATGGTAGGGAATACTCAGCCAGTATTACCACATGGGCGGAATATCATAGAGTTTTTAGAGCGCCATTTTCGACCATGTCTCCAAGTCAAGGGGACTCAGATACCCATCGGGGATTTGGAGAGGTTAGAGACCCATGCTGTGGCCATATAGGTTCTGTGGATCCTAGGCAACCAGGCACTCCATCACATCACTGGGGGGAAAATGATGCTTGTGGAGAGTGTTTTGAGTGGGACCTACTATGGGTGGGACCAGATGATGCTGTCATCGTTGAAATGAAAGTTGTCACTATGCAAGCGGTAAGTGAACCATGACTCTACATATGGTATAGTTTTGTGCTCGTTCTTCTTTGAAAATATCCCGACACTTTGAACTCACATACAGCTCCAAGATGGGGGCCCGAGAGAGCCTAGGATGTGCTAGTGGGGGTGACTACTGTGCAGAGGAGGAGGTGGAGCAGTTGGACGGGTGTTCCATCCTGATTTCTTTGTTCATTGGGATCAGATGCCACTGTATATAGACGACTATCCCTATAGTGGGATGAGTTATTGTGGGGACCCGTATCTACCACTGCCGCCTGTTCGCACTAGTACATTTGGCAGAAATTCCGACACTTGGTTCCGACACTTTTGACCAAATGTCAGAAATTTCCCCAAATTTTTTCAACTTTTTCAAATCCTACGCAAAACTGTCGCTATACCAATGTTTAGAGAAAAGTGTCGCAATACAGACACTTAGACAAAGTGTTGCAATTGCGATGTTTGGAGGAAGTCGTTGCAATTGCGACACTATGCCCCAAAGCGTTGCTATTGTGACGACTTCCTCCAAACGTCGCAATTGCGACAGTTAGTCTAAGTGTCGCAATTGCGACGTTTGAAGGAAACCGTCATAATAGCGATGTCTTGGCACAGATTTTGAATGTTGTCAACAACATCAAGGGATTTAAAATGATTTAATAAAAAAACTATCCCACCTTAAGAGAATTGTATTGGATTCTTAAGATTTACAAATTATAGTTTTCCTTAAATTTGTTTTAGGGCCTAGCTTAGATATGTGCAAAGCTTTTCTTACTTTCTATTTATATAGTACAATTTATTTCCTTTTAATAAAGACTTTGTACCTATCTATATTTTCCAATTTTAAGTACTAATTGTTGGGAAAAATACTGAGAGGGGGGGGGGGTGAATCAGTATTTACTGCATAATCAAAACTTTCACTTTTTCCTTCTTCTAAAAGGCATACGCTACTTTCCTGAACCAGAAGTGCGTATATACGCGGATCCCCTTTATTAAACTAGCGTATACACAGAGATTTAGATAAGTCATTAAATCTTCACTTAAACCATTCCATCATTTATTTATCAGATATTCAATAAGCAGTAAACATGTGCAGTAAGAACAGAATAACCATCACACAAAGCATCACACATGAACACCAGGATTTTTAGGTGGAAACCCAAATCGGGAGAAAACCACCGCTGCAGTTGCTCGGCCTTCAATATTTTATTATAGAGAAAACATCTTACAACATATGTGCTGGCGCAGACTTGACCAGCACGCAGGCACCCACCTGCGCTCGTTTACCAGCCTCTCCTGGAAGGGAGCTACGACCCCCTGACTCGTTTACCAGCCTCTCCTGGAAGGGAGCTACTACCCCCTGATCTCGTTTACCAGCCTCGCCTGGAAGGGAGCTACAACCCCCTGACTGAAGGCTTACCACCTTCAGCACCACCTTGGACCACGTTTCATCAATTTTCACACTGGATCCAACCACTTCAATAGAACACAACTTGCAGACCGCAATTCATCATATTTCCAGACGGAACCCTTTCCATATTTTTAAGCACGAACATACATCATCAACAGATACATATCAACACAGATCAGATAGCAGAAACACAACAGAACAGATCATATATTTCATACCCCTTGCTTCAGCAAGCACTAGTTTGCATACGCGCTTTCCCTTCACTGATGTCGCGTGTATACGCGCTTCCGTCCATACAAACCAGCGTATAACTCGGTGTATATTTTATTGCGCATACGCGCTTTCTCTTCGCTGAAGCTGCGTATATACGCGCTTCCTCCGCGTTGAAGTAGCGTATAGATCTTCAATTATTATAGAGCAGGATACTTCTTCAGATCAGATATTCAGTTCAGATTTACCCTTTCACTTCCAACAGATGTTCGCCTAGATGTTCGCCTCATCATAGATCTAAGCCTTCCATAAGCGGATCTAGTAGATACATTTCAGATCTAGATCCCTTTCTTCATCATTGGTGCATCATCCAATCAGATTTATCTTCAAGTGCAACCCTTTCATTCAGATCTACTTCAGAGAGAAGTATTCATTCAAGCTCAGACATCTTGCACCCACACTCATGATTTGCACAATGAATTTCTTCTCCTTATATATGATTACCCTTTGTCAATACCATGAGCCCCTTTTTCAATACCATGGATCAAAACAATACCATAAGCCCAAAACTATCTGGACGGGGTCAATTTGGGCGGATCATTACCCAATTCAATGGGTTAATACCATGGTGGTTACCCTTGGTTTTGCACTTTTTGAGCGCTTTTGCCCATACGCGACTTGGCATGTTCCTTTCCGCGTGTATACGCGATTTCCCTTAGGCCAATACGCGTATACCAAGAGACATACTCTTTTTCATCATACTTTGAGTACATTCTGAAATCCTTTCTTCATAGTCTTCTGTACACACTGTAGAAACATCATATTTTCTTCTTCAGGAACATATTCTCTCAAGCACAACTTCATCAAGTAAGTTGTCATCATCTTCATCAGGTGGGTTGCCTTTCAAGGAAAACACTTAGCATTATATTGTCAACAAACATTATATCATATCAGATTTACATCATTTACTCAGTCCATCAAGTCAAGCATAACTTCATCAGGTGGTTTGCCATCAAGGACAACACATGTCAACAGTCGCATGTCTTCATCTTCATTCGTGGGTTGCCATCAAGGACAACACTCTGCATCATATTTCCAACACTAATTTGAGGCATCCTAATAATTATTCGGGTAATCTTACACTCTTTGTCATAACAAGGGTTGATTGCTCAATTTTCCTTTTGAAACAACATCTGAATATAGAGCTTCTTAATGAAAGTGTAAAAGGTTGTCAGAAAATTATTGTAACATACCAAAACCCCTAAGATTCATCAAGGAGGTCGGGCCATTTTGTTCGAGGGCGCCCATATCAGTTTTGCTAAGTTGTGACCACCCGGGTGCCTTGTGCATGTTCGAGCAGCCTGTTTTTCATTTTCTCCCTTATGGCATCGTTCGGTCAGGTGCGTTGTGTCGCGCCGTGCGAGGTTGCCCGACCGAGCGCATTCAGTTCGGGTCATTTTGCTCGAGGGCATTCGTATCAGTTTTGCTAAGTTGTGACCACCCGGGTGCCTTGTGCATGTTCGGGCAGCCATTTTTCTATTTGCTCCCTTCTGGGATATTCATTCATTCATTTGCGTCATGTCACACCATCTGAGGTTGCCCGACCGGGCGTGTTCGGGTCGAGCCGTTTCGTTCGAGGGCGCCCGTATCAATTTCGCTAAGTTGTGATTGCCTGGGTGACTTGTGCATGTTCGGGCATCCCATTTTCAAGTTTTCTCCCTTGTGGCATCGACGTTCGTTCGAGCGCGTCGTGTCGCGCCATGTGAGATCGCTCGACTGAGCGTGTTCTGGTCAGGTCGTTTCATTCAAGGGCGCCCGTATCAGGTTTGCTAAGTTGTGACCACCCGGTTGCGCTGTGCACATTCAGGCGACCCGTTTTCCATTTGCTCCCTTATGCACGTTTGGGTGGCCCATTCGTCATTTTCTCCCTTGTGGCATTGTTCGGTTGGGCACGCTGTGTCGCGCCGTGCGAGGTCACCCGACCGGGCATGTTCGGTTCGGGTCGTTTTGTTCGAGGGTGCCCGTATCAATTTTGCTAAGTTGTGACTGCATTGGTTCCTTATGCACGTTCGGGTGGCCCGTTTACCATTTTCTCCCTTGTGGCATCGTTCGGTCTAGCGCGTCGTGTCGTGTCGTGCGAGATCGCCCGACCGGGCACGTTCGGTACGGGTTGTTTTTTTCAAGGGCGCTCGTATCAGTTTTGCTAAGTTGTGACCACCCGGGTGCCTTGTGCACGTTCGGGCAACCCATTCTCTGTTTTCTCCCTTGTGTCATATTTTTTCGGTCGGGTGCGCCATGTCATGCCATGTGAGGTGATCGCCTGATCGGGCGCGTTCGGGTCGGCTTGTTTCATTTGAGGGCACCCGTATCAGTTTTGCTAAGTTGTGACTGCCAGGGTGCCTTATGCATGTTCGGGTAGCCCGTTTTCCGTTTGCTCCTTTGTGGCATCATTTGGTCAAGCGCATGGCGTCGCACCATGTGAGGTCGCCCAACTAGGTGCATTACGGTCGGGTCATTTCGTTCAAGGGCGCCCGTATCAGGTTTGCAAAGTTGTGACCGCCTGGGTGCCTTGTGGACGTTCGGGTGGCCCATTTTTCATTTGCTCCCTTGTGCACGTTCGGGCGGCCCATTTTTTGTTTTCTCCCTTGTGGCATCGTTCTATCGGGCACGCCGTGTTGCGCTGTGCGAGGTCGCCCGACCGGGTGCGTTCAGTTCGGGCCATTTTGTTCAAGGGCGCCCATATCAGTTTTGCTAAGTTGTGACCGCCCGGGTGCTTTGTGCACGTTCGAGCGGCTCATTTTCCATTTTCTCCCTTGTGGCATCGTTCGGTCGGGCGCGTCATGTCGTGCCATGTGAGGTCGCCCGACAGGGCGCGTTCGGGTCGGGTTGTTTTGTTCGAGGGCGCTCGTATCAATTTTGCTAAGATGTGACTGCCCAGGTGCCTTGTGCATGTTCGAGTGGCATATTTTCTATTTTCTCTCTTGTGTCATATTCATTTGGTCAAGCGCGTCGTGTCACGCCATGTGAGGTCGCCCGACCGGGCGCGTTCGTGTCAGGCAATTTCGTTCGAGGGCGCCTGTATCAGTTTTGCTAAGTTGTGACCGCCCGAGTGCCTTGTGCACATTTGAGTGGCCCGTTTTTCATTTTCTCCCTTGTGGCATTGTTCAATCGAGCGTGCAGTGTCACGCCGTGTGAGGTCGCCCGACTAGGCACGTTCCGGTCAGGCTGTTTCATTCGAGGGCGTCCATATCAAGTTTGCTAAGTTGTGACCGCCTGGGTGCCTTGTGCACGTTCGGGCACCCAGTTTTTCATTTGCTCCCTTGTGCATGTTCCGGTGGCCCATTTTCCATTTTCTCCCTTGTGGCATCATTCAGTCAGGCACGTCGTGTCGCACCATACGAGGTTGCCCGACCGGGCGCGTTCGATTCGGGTCGTTTTGTTCGAGGGCGCCCGTATCAGTTTTGCTAAGTTGTGACCGCCCGGGTGCCTTGTGCACATTTGGGCGGCCCATTTTCCATTTTCTCTCTTATGGCATCGTTCATTCGGGCACGCCATGTCGCGCCATGTGAGGTCGCCCGACCGAGCGTGTTCGGTTCGGGTCATTTTTTTCAAGGGCACCCATATCAGTTTTGCTAAGTTGTGACTGCCCAGGTGCCTTGTGTACGCTCGGGCAGTCCATTTTCTATTTGCTCCCTTGTGTCATATTCATTTATTCGGGCATGCCGTGTCGCACCATGTGAGGTGATCGCCTGACCGGGCACGTTCGGGTCGAGCCGTTTCGTTTGAGGGCGCCCGTATCAGTTTTGCTAAGTTGTGAATGCCAGGGTGCCTTGTGCATGTTTGGGCAGCCCGTTTTCCGTTTGCTCCCTTATGACATCATTCGGTCGGCCGCACCGTGTCGTGTCATGTGAGGTCGCCCGACTGGGAGCGTTCACGCGGGTTTCCCCATTTCGTTTGAGGGCACCCGTATCGGTTTTGCTAAGTTGTGACTGCCAGGGTGCCTTATACACGTTCGAGCGCCCCGTTTGCCATTTTCTCCCTTGTGGCATCATTCAGTCTGGTGCGCTGTGTCACGCCATGTGAGGTTGCCCTACTAGGCGTGTTCAGGTTGGGCCGTTTCATTTGAGGGTACCCGTAGAAGTTTTGCTAAGTTGTGACCGCCCGGGGTGCACGTTCGAGCGTCCCGTTTGCCGTTTTCTCCCATGTGGCATCATTCGGTCGAGCGCGTCATGTGCCTGGGTGCCTTGTGCATGTTCGGGCAGCCTATTTTCTGTTTACTCCCTTGTGGCATCGACATTCATTTGGGTGCGTTGTGTCGTGCCGTGTGAGCTGGTTGCTCGACCGGGCGCGTTCTGGTCGAGTCATTTCGTTCGAGAGCGCTCGTATCAGGTTTGCTAAGTTGTGACCGCCCGGGTGCCTTGTGCATGTTCGGGTGGCCCGTTTGTCATTTTCTCCCTTGTGGCATCATTCGGTCGGGCGCGCAGTGTCGCGTCGTGCGAGGTCGCCCGACCGGGCGCGTTCGGTTCGGGCCATTTTGCTTAAGGGCGCCCATATCAGTTTTGCTAAGTTGTGACTGCCCGGGTGCCTTGTGCACATTCGAGCAACCCGTTTTCTGTTTGCTCCCTTGTGGCATATTCGTTTAGTCAGGCCCCTAAACGCCTAACCGATAACCCATTTGACCCATTTAACCCCCTAACCGTTCAATTTTGGCCATTTCGTGCGAGGGCGCCCTTGTCACATTTGCTAACTTGTGACCGCCCAGGTGCCAGCTTGTGAATGTTTGGGCAGCCCGTTTGCTGGTGCATTTAACCCCCTAAAACCCTAGCCCATTTAACCCCCTACTCTAACCCTTAACCCCAAAAATCCTCAACTACTAAATCCATGTGACCGCCCAAGTGCTGTGTGCATGTTCGGGCGGCCTGTTTGCCATTTGCTCCCTTGTGGCATCATTCGTTCGGGTGCGCTATGTCGCGCCGTGTCATGAGGTCCCCCAACTGGGTACGTTCGGGTCAGGCAGTTTTGTTCGAGGTCACCCGTATCAGTTTTGCTAAGTTGTGACTACTCGGGTGCCTTTTGCACATTCAGGCAGCCCGTTTTTTGTTTGCTATCTTGTCCCTCCATGTCACGCCATGTGACGCCGCATGACCAAGGGCACCCGGGTCGAGCCATTTCGTGCGAGGGCACCCATGTCAGATTTACTAACTTGTGACTGCCTGGGTGCATTCTACATGTTTCGGCGGCCTGTTTGTCGCTTGCTACCTCATGCCTCCGTGCGACCAAGCGCGCCGTTTTCTAGGTTGTGACCGCTAGGGTGCCTTGTGCATGTTCGGGCGGCTCATTTTCCATTTTCTCCCTTGTGGCATCATTCATTCGAGCGCGTTGTGTCACGCCGTGTGAGGTCGCCCAACCGGGTGCGTTTGGTTCGGGTCGTTTCATTCGAGGGCACCCGTATCATTTTTTCTAAGTTCATGTGATCGCTCGAGTGTCGTGTGCATTTTCAGGTGGCCCGTTTGCCATTTGATCCCCTGTGGCATCATTCGGTCAGGTGCGCCGTGTCGTGCCATGTCATGAGTTCCACCGACCAGGCGCGTTCGAGTTTGGCAGTTTCGTTCGAGGGCGCCAGTATCAGTTTTGCTAAGTTGTGACCGCCTGGGTGCCTTGTGCATGTTCAGGCAGCCCATTTTCCATTTTCTCCCTTATGGCATCGTTCAGTCAGGCACGTCGTGTCGTGCCGTGTGAGGTCCCCCGGCTGGGCGCGTTCGGGTTGGGCCATTTTGTTCGAGGGCACCCGTATCAGTTTTCATGCTAAGTTGTGACCGCCCGAGTGCCTTGTGCACCTTTGGGCAGCCCATTTGTCATTTTCTCCCTTGTGGCATCATTCGGTCGGGCGCACCTTGTCGCACTGTGCGCGGTCGCATGACCAAGTGCGTTCAGGTTAGGTCGTTTCGTTTGAGGGCACCCGTATCAGTTTTCATGCTAAGTTGTGACTGCTCGAGTGCCTTGTGCACCTTTGGGCAGCCCGTTTTTCATTTGCTCCCTTGTGGCATCGTTCGGTTGGGTGCGTCGTGTCACGCCATGCGAGGTCGCCCGACCGGGCACGTTCAGGTCGGGCCATTTCGTTCAAGGGCGCCTGTATCAGTTTTTCTAAGTTATGACTGCCCGGGTGCCTTGTGCATGTTTGGGCAGCCCGTTTTTCATTTTCTCCCTTGTGGCATCGTTTGTTATAGAATTATCTCCATACACGAACATTATGAAAATTACTATAAGGTCTATTTAAGGATGATTCATATAACGAAGAAAATATTGGCAATCAACTAATGAAGTTGAATAATTATGGTAATAATGAAAGTAATTTTGAAGGAACCTATAAAGTATGATGAAAGTAATTATTCTACCTAAAAATATTATATTTATTAATATTTTTTATTACTTATAAATAATAATTACAATAAATATTATAAGTAATGATTTTTACATCCAAAAATTTTGATAAATTGTTTTTAAATAAAATAAAATAAGTTTATTTTGTAAAATATTACAACAGTTTACAATAAATATATAAAATAATTTAAATAAAATAAATTATTCACTAATGTTTGAGTGGGAAATTGTCATATGATTTCATGTCATAGTTTTAATTTTTTCCCTCTCAGCGTGTTCAACCTATTCAAATTTTCTTAATCAACCTATTCAATTTTTTTTCCCGCTCAACTTGTTCAACCTTTATGCCTTCTTTCCCATTATGCCCTATGATTCCATTCTACCCTATTCAATTTTTTTTTCCCACTCAGTGTGTTCGACCTTTTTCTCATGAACTCTGAGCATGGCAAATAGCCTCTGTTTGGAACTCTCAGAATCGAATCGAAAAGAAGTCGATGTTCGGAATCAAAGAGAAGTCGATGTTCAAACATCCTCTATTTGGATAGATTTGGTAGATCGGTCTATCAAACCACAGGCCTTCTTCGGCCATCCCACAGGCCGCTTCACAAATGGCCGCACCGCCATTTATTTCATAGGTATATAATTACTAGACTTTTGTTCTTTTTATACATATTTACATAGCAGTTAACATAATATTTATTATCAGCTCAAGAAGTTATGCCCTAGTCTATGGGAAGGGTTTAGTAAGAATGTTATGGTGAAATCCTAAAGATTATTTCAGAAGATTGATTCATGTCCTCTGTTTTGTCATTTGTTTAATAAACATACATGGGTTTTCCCTTTCCTTTTCCATATTTTGACCCACAAGCAAATTTCTCTACTGGGATTAATTTTGCTTCTGGAGGTAGCGGATTGCTGGATTCCACAAGTCAAGATTTGGTGAGTTGCCTTCCTGTTTTCAATATTGCATTCGTGGACTCTGTATTTCATGGATTCCGATTGTGTAACATTATTATTATATGTTATTCTCTTATTATAATTTTCCAAGCAATGTTTTTGATCCATCTGCTACCCCTGCAAAATATTATTTCATTGAGTCATCAAATATGGAAATTCACACACTTTGCTTCAACTTTAGTGAAGAAGAATGGCAGTATTGCAGTTGAATATTAACTTTCCAAGTCTTTATATTGTATTTCTGTTGGAGGCAATGACCTAAGGAACTATATACAGAACACTACGTTCCAAAATACTACTTACTCCTCAGGACCTAGTTACATTGTTACTCAACAAATATGACCAATATTTATCAGTAAGTTCCAAATTTTGTTTAGTTTTTTAGATTCATTTATGTGTGAACATTAGTTTACTGAAGCTACTACTTATGGGATGAAATTTCTTCAGAGGCTTTACCGCTCCGGGGCAAGAAAGTTTCTTTTGATCGACATTTCCACCGTGGGATGCACTCCATCTTCGAGGGTTTTTAGCTACATAAATAGGGCCAATGGGCAATGTTTGGATATATAAAATATATTTTTTTAAATAATGAGGGTTATTGTTTGTCACTAACATACTGCAAGTTGGGTATTGGATGCAGGATTTGTGGATACCAGGTCTGCTTGCTACGGTTCACATTAGGGGAATTTTGAGGTCTAAAATGGGCCTCCTAAGAAAAATGTACAAAAAAATAAACTTTATAACAACCAATAGGATTCAATATGATGATGTCAACCATGGGGGATGATTTACCATTTTTTAAATAAAAGGGTAAAAATATTAAAAAATAATAAAATAATAAAACTACTTTTTCAACTCCTATTTTCAACTTATCTCCCACAATTTTTACTCAAATTTCGAGTGGGAGTACTCGTTGGATGCAAAATTTAATTCTTCATCCAAGGAGTACCCATGTTGCATAATTTCAATGAGCCTTGCTACATGAAAAATGGGAAATACATAAAAAAAAACATGATTACAATCACGTTTTTTATGTATTTCTCATTTTTCGTGTAGTAGGACCCATAAAAAGTATGCAACATGGGTACTCCTTGGATGAGGAATTAAATTTCGCATCCAATGAGTACTCCCGCTCGAAATTTGAGTAAAAACTTTGGGAGATAAGTTGAAAATATGAGTTGAAAAAGTTGTTTTTTTCATTTTTCCCTCTACAATTTGATGATGTCATCAAATCTTATTTGATTTTTTCCACTATTATTTTATAATTTCCTTAGGAGGCTCATTTTAGACCTCAAAATTCCCCTAATGGGGGAATTTAATGCACAAGTGATATGTGGGCAATGGAAGGCAAAGGCACCCAAATGCGAGTGCAGAAGCGAGTGATTAAGGTGATGGGACAGGAGGGCTGCAGGACGATGAGACACCTGCCCACCCATGAGGATGCTGACATGGGGCTCTTAAACTGGACTGCTCGGGGTTTAATGGCATTTATGCCTGGCACTCGTTACAATCTCTTTTTCGATCTTCGAAATGATCCTGCGTATTACGACATGGCCCAACCTTCTATCCAATTTATTGCTGGTTCATGGCAAAGGGTTTATCGTCGCATGGTCATTTGGCTTAATACCATGGAGCGCTTCTCTAGTTTGGAGAATTTTCCTTCGCCTGTTGCTCAGTGATGCACCCCAGATGTTGGACTCTCTAGCATGCGCACGTCCACTGGTAAGAGAAGCAGGTTAAATTGTTGTCTTGACCTCGGACATAATTATCACCTCTCTCTTACTGGAGTCTGTATGTTTGCCTCTTTCTCCCTGCAATATCCTACTCCTCTGTCCCTTTTTAGCTCGGCCCCTCCTTTTCATACTAGTCCCTCTCTTACGCCAGAGATCATGCGGCGCCTTCGGCAAAGAATGAGATGTCACAGGGGCACCACCCGTCACCAACTCCGATGCTCCCCATCCACCTCCAGCACCTCCTCTGCGTCCTCCTCCCATTCGGATAGTCACTCCAGTGCTCAGAGAGGTCATAGGCTCCGCTCGGGACATCGCCTTGACTCCCCCATTCCTCCACCTATCCCCGCTCAGACCCACACAGCACATTTTTCCTTCGAGTGCTCCCTCAATCATCCTCGGGTTACCGCCTCCATCACTGTTGCTTTTCGTGAAGAGCCTCAAGGCGCTGCTCCCAATTCTCGCCTAGCTAGGCTAAGCAACACGAAGGTTCTGTCCTCGGGTCTGTATGTTGGGTCGTTGCCCCCAGAGAATTTGGACTTGCAGGGTACGGGAAGCAAGGCTTCACAGGATTCAGAGAGTAAGGTCTTGTTGGGTTGGACGTGCGGATTGCAGGAGGGAGCCATGGTGCATGACGGCATTGAGCAAGTGAGTGTGGCGCAGATGGATGGGGGTCAAGCGAGCGAGGCGCAGGACCCCTCAACCTCTAGAAAGGTATTCAATTCAATTGAGGACCTGTACAAGAGCAACGGGGAACCAGATGAATGCTGGTGCAGGGTCATTGAGGAGTCTCCTAATGAGTAGCGCTACCTTTTCTATCTGGTTTTTTTGTACTGTTTCTACCCTTACTCTTGGGCTTGATTTTTCTTTTTCTGAAGTTCATGTCTTAGTTTTTTCCAACAATGTTGTCCAAAATCAGAACTCAATTACTCCCCTGTGTGGGATTTTTGTTGAAAATTACTTAACACTGGTTTCCCTCCTGAAGGGTCGTGTTCATCACTGGTTTTTTCCTGTTCAAAATGCCACAACACTGGGAAATGATCTAGCTATGGCCTGTTATACATAATTTCCTCTGTTAATAGATTACTTTTACTTAGAAAAAAAAAAAATGGAAGGCAAAGGCAGTGGGAGCAGCAAATGGAAAACCGTTTATCTGCAAGGACCCAAATTTGTACCTGTTTTGGGATGGGATTCACCCCATTGAGAGATTGAATGCCATCTTTGCTCAAAAAATATAGATTGGAAATGCTTCATTTATATCTCCATTTAATCTCTCCTCTCTGGTCCTCAGCAATGGCATACATACCCCTCCTTAACCCTAACAATACACTCTATTAAAGCCTGTACCAGATTAAATATAAAGTTGTGCGCATTGTCATAATTGTTGTTCTTTATGCTCTCTTTTTCTAACTTTGATTTCTGTTATTTTATTTTTCTATTTCTTGTTGCATATATTTTTTAGTCCAGACCGTGCAATTTCATTATTCTCTTCCAGATATGACCAAGTAACCAACAAAGTATTCTATGCTGTGTAGTTTTTTTTTCTAAAAGGATTCTATGTTGTGTAGGTTATGTAAATTTCAAACTCCATAACTCTTGTCGGCACATGCACATGTTATTATGGGTGTAAATAAACAAGTGTTTCATTGTTATGGTATAAATAAATAAGTGTTCTCAAGTGTAAACAAGTGATGTATATATATTTCTTGTAAAATAATTTCTGCAAGAGAAGTACTTTTTGCAATGTCTTTGTTGAGTTTAATTTGTGCACAGTCCTTCTTGAAGAACTGTAATAGTGAATGAGAAGTCAAATTGGTGTCACAAGAAGAAAAATATTAGACATATGCAGGCTTGTGACACGGCGTGACACGACATCATTCACATTGCACAATAGTTTGTATTCAAGAACCCTCCCAAAGATATCCATTGCTCTGCTATTTATGGAGTTCATAAATATAGGCACATAACACGTTGAGTTTTAGCATTCAGATAAGAATTTGAATTGAGATCAAGATCTCCTAACTGGAGAGGCATGTAGTGTGTCACCATTCTTTACTGACATTTTTATTGGATGTATGTCATCATAATAGTTATTTGAACTTTTTGCAGTATTGGGTGCTGAACTTTAGGATGTGATGTTTTGTCTTTCTATGGAATATTGACTGGGACATATTCCATATAGTGGTTGATTCCAAGGAAAGTCAACCCAACTCTTTACAGGTGAATCTAGTTGATTTCCTCTAGTTTTCGGGGTTGAATCCCTTGATAAGGTGGGGGCTTATCCTGGGGGCTTACCCATCATCCTTTATTATAAGATGGGGGATTACCCAGTAATTACACAATTATTTAATGAGTTCTGATTTCACATTGAAACACTTGGGTTTCCCAGATGAAGCCAATGTAATTGCAGCGTTATATATAATATTGTGTGAGATGAATAAGAAGTATCATATTTACTATAATCAGGCTTGAGCACAAGAGAGTTGTTCATGGAAATGTGAATGTAAAGATATAGGATGGGAATAAAACTCAACCCATATATTATTAGTTAAACCATAGTCACCAAAAGCTACTTTCACATTGCACAACAGTTTGTATTCAAGAACCCTCCCAAAGATATCCATTGCTCTGTTGTTTATGGAGTTCATAAATATAGGCACATAACACATTGATTTTTAGCATTCAGATAAGAAGTTGAATTTAGATCAAGATCTCCTAACTGGAGAGGCATGTAGTGTGTCACCATTCTTTACTAACATTTTTATTGGATGTATGTCATCATAATAGTTATTTTAACTTTTTGTAGTATTGGGTGTTGAACTGTAGGATGTGATGTTTTGTATTTCTATGGAATATTGGCTGGGACATATTCCATATAGTGGCTGATTCCAAGGAAAGTCGACCCAACTCTCTACAGGTGAATCTGGTCGAGTTCCTCTAGTTTTCTGGGTTGAATCCCTTGATAAGATGGGGGCTTATCTTTAAACTTCTCCTGGGACAAGTTCTGAAGCCGGTTGAAGACAAGTTACTGGTTTTTTGGAGCCATAATCCTTGCCAGAATAGTGTTGAGCATGTGAATGTGGATGGAAGAAAATTTATGAGTAGTAAATGGTAAGCGCGCCACTGTTTGAAGAGCATTTTCCTCAGCTGGAAGTCATGGCATGTTTCGGACTGCTCGTGGGCATTATCTGTGTGCCTGAATACATAAATTCTCCTTACCTATGCTATTATTCTGCTCCTGGGACTGCATTTTTTGTAAACTTGTGGGAGTATCACTCTAAGTGGCTCATATCAGTCGTTGCCTGCTGATCTGGTTTTATAACAGCAGTCGAAAATCTGAACTAGAGGCTCTCTATTAGGATAGTGTATCTCTGCTTCACATGAGGGTGAAATTTCTCAAGGAAACAACATTATAACCTCTGTGGAGGCCAATATATACCAAGTTACTCTTGTATCTCTATTGTGTATTTACTTTCATGAAAAATGATGGTCTGTAGTGTCCAATGCAGTCTATGATATGATTTTATTAATGTTGTTATAAAGTTATGAATGGTGAAATGAAAAATCAGCAGTTTTCTTGAGACTGGTTCCTTTATATGTGCTTCACAATATACTTTCATTTGACACTAGAGACTATTTCACCTACATAAATGTTCAGTTGAAATATTGGGAAAACAGGTATCATTTAAAACTCAAATTAAAACTATGAAAAATCGTTAAAAACCCACAGTATTGTAAGGTGGAATCTTGCAAGTGAATTAAATTGTTGTGAGAAAATAGATCTGTATAAGAAATTATGGTAAGAAGATGCGGTAATTCTCATTTTGGAATGAAATTACAGTAATTACAGAAATTATGGTAATGAAAATTAGAAATTACGGTAATTTTCATTGCTATTCATTGTTAAATTGTAATTTTCATTTTTTTTTAATTTAACAAGCCGTCGGTATACCGACGCCTTGAAAGCATCGGTCTTGTGATGCCTTGGGAAAGCGTCGGTCTTGCGACGTCCAAAAATGTCGGTCTTGCGACACCCAAGAACCGTCGGTCTTGCGACGCCTTGCAACAAAAACGTCGGTATTGCGATGCTTAGAAAGCGTCAGTATTGCGACACCTTAAAAGCATGGTTAGCCATAGAGTATTGCGATGCTTTGTAGGCATCGGTATTGCGACACTTCCATAAAGCTTCGGTATTGCGACACTTTCCAGGCATCGTAATTGCAACACTTTACAAGCGTCGGTATTGTGACACCTCTGGAAAACATTGGAACAAGTGTCGCAATACTGACGCTTTATGGAAGTGTCGGAAGACCGACGTTATGGCTAGCCACACTTTGAAGTGCCTCAAACTGTTGCTCTTGCAATGACTAGGTGTTGGAAAACTGAAAAATTGGCCATCATAAATTGGGCCAAGTTAACTAGTGTCGAATATGGGGACCTGATGGTAAGTGAAAAATTGCTAATCTTTTATGTGCATGTAAAGTTCTAGAATATTATATGTGGTACTGATTCTTTTACTTTTTGTATGCAGATATAGCACCGGTAAAACTGGCCAGGTATATGGGACGACCTACAGTATTTAGGGCCACAATATCTAGTGGATCGAGGGCACAACAAAATGAGGGTGCAGCAGCCCTCCTGGAGGACATCCATCATAGATGTGAGAGGCTTTTGACCGGTTTTTCAGACATAGAGCCATTTATTGGTCTACCTTCTGAGTGGCGAGGGGTCATGCGACACATGGCGATGGCCGAACAGGTATGCGTGATCTATGAGCTGCAGGAGCAGAGCCATTGGCTCGGGATCCTCCAGATAGTGATTAGTGTGTAGGGGCAGGTGGTGCCCCCAAATTTGAGTTTTTGCAACATGCTTATGGGCATGTCATATGTATCAGAGTTGGTGGACTCTAAAACATTTTATACGACACATTTTATGGATATGCATCGTTTTGATATTTTTATGTTATTGTCTTGTGTTAAATGCGTGTTCTAAATGCCATTCTATAATATGGTTTGAAATTCTATGTACATAGTCATTTTGTGCTCTAGGTACATGACTAAAAGTAATGATTTCAAATTCACGCATCAAAAGCTTCACTTGTAAATATTTCTGAAAAGGATAGGATTATGCACACTATAGACACCATTCAATTGCATGACAAGAAGTAGGGAATCTAAACGAACATGAAGGTGGAGGATGTGATGTGAAAGGGCATCGGCTAATAAACTTCACACTGCATCATATTCGGCCTGATTATTGGTAGCAGTACCAATGCATACACCGTTCGAGAGAACAAGCGAATGCAAGGGGGTAAAAATGGCCCAACCTACCGAGGCTAGATTCCGGGAGTAGCGACTTGCACCATCGGCAAAACCAATATAAGGTGTGGACGGGGGTCCATCTAAAAGGTACCACAAGACAATAAATGGGAGGATGAAGAACAATGCTAGCAACCTGAGCGCAAAGTAGAAATCGAATGAACTCCGTGGAAGGGAGTGATTTGGGTAGGATGTCTACTACCCACATGCCTCTGATGAGGGGAAGTGTGGGAGCTACTGGAGGCGTAGCTTGAGCTCAGGCCGCATAAGTCACCAAAGTTACGGATGATGGCATCCCGTTTATAGGTGAGAAAGATGAAGTTAGGGTTGGACATGGCTTCCATGATGTCGTCATCACAAAAGAAGGCAGAATTACGGGAGGAAGAGATACCATGTGACACGGCAAAACTACCTGAATCATCATCATGAGAAGAAAGGCTCACATGCGCATCATCACGGGGGATAACGTAAGAACAAGCAGATAAAGGATCCACTGATGTTAGGCCCAAGGTGATCGTTGAAAGGAGGTCAAGCAAAACAACAGGAGAAGATTCAGAGGGAGCTTCTGCCGAGGGTCCCAAGGATGATGAAAGGTAGAGGATAGTAGCCGCATGCTCTGTCATCTCGACGTCAGGAGGGGGAATGTCAATAGGAGCGGGTAAATCCTCATTCTAGCCTGCAGCATACTATGCAAGTATAGGAGAAGTGGATTGGTTCTACTCAATCTCGCACTCTCGAACTACCTATAAAGAGGCATGGTAATGCGTAAGGCGTGGAAAATGATGAGAGTAATGGCCATGGAGATCACACAAAGCACAAGGTTGATTGGTGTGAATATTCTTGGTGTTCTTGGCTGTAGTCGATGAAGAAGCATATGTTTCAAGGACCGTAGACTCGAGGAATGTGACTTTAACCATGGGCTTGATGAGGGACAGCTCGGAATAGGTATGGGTGGCGTGACCGACGACATCACACAAAGAATAAGGCCTTGGAGGTGGAGGAGGTGCAGGGTAATTCGGGGCGGTCTTGTCCTTTGAGGCCCTTTTGCAATCTTTTTCCTTCTTACCCGAAGTGGTCACAACAAGAGGTGGTTTCTATTGAGGCAGCTGAGTCACTGTGACAACGGGAGAAGTCAGGGGGACTGATTGAACTAGGTTAAAAGCAAGATAAGGTTTAGGTTGACCTAGCGGGGTAGCGACTGGAGGATCAAGGTACCAAATGGGAATCCCAAGGGTCAAGTCAAGAAGAGAGAAGGTGGCCATGATAGGTGCCGTATAGACTCCTGGTGGGGGAGCTAGGAATGGTATCTGACTGGAGGGGTAATGGCCAAGCGATATGGTTCTTAAATGGTTAAGGCCTGGAGGAACCATTCTAGGAGGGTAAGGGGGCTCATGAGTACCAACTGAAGGGCCAAAATTAGGGGGTCCAAAAGGCTGAATCGAAGGGCTAGGAGAAGGTAGAGGAGGGCGAGGAGGTTGTTGATTAGCCGAGGAAGGCCGCTTGAGGGCAGCCCGAGACGATTGCATTGTTAGCCACCTATAAAATTTGCTATATCAAAAGGTGGCTAAATTATTTTTGAGTCTTCAAGAAACAAGTTTTGTTGCTAAAAATGTTATCTCGTGAAGATTTATGAAGACATCACGCCCTTTGTTTAACCTTCACTGTTGTTTCCCTTTCGAAGATGTTGAAAATCTGTTATTTCCATAGAGAAAAGACTGCTGCAAAAGCCCCATTTTTCCCCTCCTTCACTCAAAAATAACCTTCATTCTTACCCCTCTATCCCCCATGAAGTTCCTCTATTTTTCATGATCTCCCTTCTTCCCTTCATGAAAATCCTTTTACAAATTTTAGAACTCATTTTTAAACTTTATCGAAACCCCCAAATCCATCAAAAACTTTGAAAATTTTCATAAAAATTAAGTGTTTTGACTATAGTCTTAAGCCCCTTTGGGCTAAGTCCTAACCACTTCCCCACCATATGCCCTAGTGCTAGAACCAAGCACTAAACCCTTTCAGCGCTTACCACATCGGAAACAAACGAAGAACGCAAGTCTTTTTGGCCTTTATAAGACTTCCGATGCGATTAGCCCTCTTAATATGTAAACTCCCGATCCTTTGTTTTCTTTGAAAACCAAGAGTTAAAGGCCAAAGTGCTCATCGCATCGGAAATATCAGAGCGCACAAGTCTTTTTGTTGTATTAATTCTTCCGATCCGATGATCCCCTTTGTTTATAAGTCTCGATCCCATTGCCGCTTCATATAACCCTTGGGCCCACAATCGGGCGCTTAACATATTGTATAAACCCTCCCGATCATATTTTTCCTTTGTAAAGCATAAAAACCCATTTTCCCTATGTTTTGCATTAAACCCACCAGTGCAATGTTATTTAATGAAAAAATACCGTTGATTTTGTTTCCCCGATCAACGATCCTTATAATCTCGCATCGGAGATCTTTAATGGGTAGATTGAAAAGCCCTCTCCGAAGTCTCGATCCCGATTGGCCCTTTCTATGTATAAGCCCTGGGCCTTTTGTTTTCCATATAAACCATAGGCCCCGCAACCGCACACCAAGTCACATATATGTAACTCGCCCCAAGCCGTAAAACCTTTGTATTTCATTAATTTTTGGTTATCATATATTATAAGGGGTCCCTCTCATTCATTGTTCAGAGCCTTTCTCCACCGTTGATCATTGGACCAATCCAATGGCTAGCACTGTATCGCATCGGAAATTTCCATTGGCGCACTGTAAATTTTATGCCACCCCCAATTGGTCACTCCCCAATGGGTTCACCACCATTGATTTGATCTGCAGATCGACGACCCACAATTAATCGCTTCGGTGCCCTCCCTGTCCATTGCCCCGCCGATTGCGAAAGCTCTGATTGCATCTGGGTCGTCCACGTGTCCAGATCGGATGGTCCAGAATGCGTCTCCCGACTTTGGTTAAAAACATGCAGCCCCGCTCTATAATTTTTTTCCAGCAAATCACTGTCGTTGATCTCTGCAGATCAACGACCCATATTAATCCTTTTTTTTCGCTTTATAAATTCGTTTATTATCCCCAGTTTCAATCCTGTCCATCGATCCTTTACATCTGACGGCCTATATTAACCTCGACATGCCTCACCCCTGTGGGTCCTGCGTTCCTCTGTTTTTAATCTCAGCTGTCCAATCCTTGATCCAATGGCACATATTGAAACATCCCCACCTATTATTGCTCGCGCGTCTTATCGATATTGCGCTTACTCCCCGACCGTCCGATCTGAGACCCTTGATCTGACGGTTGACTCGCGTTTTCATGTAAGTTTAAGCACGGAGGTTAATTCTCAAAATTTATGTGATATAAGTTTTTTGAAATGCCACGTGTCAGGCGGGGACACATATCTCGTTCGGAAAGGAAATACCGCCTTCCCACCTTTTCATCACGCGAAAACAGTTGTTTTTCCCTCCAAAACCACTTTATTCATTTTATATTGTGTTGTATCGCATGCACCCCCCACCGTTGATCTTTGCAGATCAACGGCTCAGATTCAATCTAGCCTTTCACTATCGCCCTCCGCCTTTTCTAAAGGGCCTTCATAGATCATCCGGACCGTTGATCTCCTAGGGCCGAACTGATCTAACGACCCACGATCATCCCAAAACCCCAATTTTATTTCCTATGTAACTTTCTCCGCCAAAATATTTTAACCCCATTTCCTTTGTATTTCTTCTATTTTCATCAAAAGTGGCCCTTCTCCATTATATTGACCTGGTTGGTCTTGACCGTCGATCTCCGCAAGATCGACGGATCTGACTTAATTTTCATCACTGCTTCTTCCAAATCTCCTCCTTATAACCCCCGTAGGCAAATATCCACCGTTGGATGATTTTATCCAATGGTCACAACTTAACCACAGCCTTCTAAGCAATCTTACCCAAATAAACGCAAGATTATTTAACTTTTATTGTTTTATGCAAGTTTTTATGGTTTTTAATTATATTGAAGAAAAGCCAAAGGCCAGGGATGGCAATTCCCACTCCTTTGTTCATAAAATGGAAGCCATCCATAGGGTTTAACATCACATTTCGTTAATGCGTCATGAGCATTGATGCCATATGAACCCTTTGTACACCTGCACATTAACAAGACACAAAGAATTTGAAACAAATCGAAGAGTATCAATGTTGAAGACCTACCATAGTAGAACTGAAGAATTAAAGATTAAATATACAGATTGGGTGGATTACGGCTAAGATCGAAAATCAAAATCCTAATCCATTCAATTAAACACAGTTAAGGAAAAATCAATAATATCTATCAGACAGAGAGCCTCCACTGCCACATAAGAGGCAAATTGATTCCTCTCAGCTACCTTATGCCACCTTTAGCCTCAAAGCATTCAACAAAGGGTTGAGTAATGACCAGAACAGAGGATATTTTCCTCACGACAGTCAAACAGTTACTTCAGCCAAAGAAATTATTGCAAAATATATGCTGAGTTAATACAGAGATGACACAGAGCCTCAAAGTCAACAAAATCATCCCACCGAGCTTAAATACTTAATGTAAACCAATTAATACAGGAAAAATATCTGTAAAATTCTCCATTGAGCCCCTTAAAGGCCGAGAAGAATTAACTGTATTAATTAAACTCATATATATTTTCTCTTTCGACCTCCTCATCCTTCTATAAAATCTTATTGAGGATTTCATTGTAAACGTTGGTTGCAGAACTTTGAAATATACTTGTGCTCGAAGCTTATACTTGTAAATAGTGTTCACAGGATCTTGAAGCTCTGCTTATGATTAAATAAGTTAGGATGAGAATTGAAGATGATTTCTGAACTGAAACATTGGACTTAAAGCTGTAACTGGTTTGAAGCATCAATACAAGCTGATTTATGGGATCTTGGTCTATGTCAACGGTGATGTTAATTCTTATTGTAAATTATTATTTTATTTCTGTTGTCGCTTTGTCCATCTTCTCTGATAAAGAACAGCAAGCATAAAGTTAGGATTTACTGTATATTAGTACCCTTCTCTGACTGATAAGCTTTATCTATATGTTTTCTTCCAAATTGTGTTGTTTAGGAATCATTTAATTCAATTTAAGCAGTTAGGAATGATGGCATTCCCTCGTCCTACTGTCTAAGCTAAATATTGTTCTTAAATGTTATTTTTAGTTTATGTTAAGTAGAGATGAACTAAGGAAGTGATGGTGAGCCCTGTCCTTCAGTTTTATCCCAAAAAACTATCTGAAAATTTCCCTAAGAGTGTGTTGAAAGCAGGCTAGGTTAAAAGTCCTTACCTGATCTTAGACTATTATTTTTTATCTTATGTGTTTGTCTTGAAATTTTACCAAGTAAAGTAGAGCTAGGGAAGTTTATGGTGAGCCCTGTCCTCTAGTTTCTTCTCCAACAGTTGCTTTTAAAGTTTCCCTTTGTGTTTAAAATGTTTTTCTATTAAAAGTGCCTCAAAAGCTAGCTAGTTTTGAAGTACTTACCAGATCTTAGATGTTGGCAATATGATGAAAATTGTTGTCCTTGATGGCAACCTACTTGATGAAGTCGTCCTTGATGGAAACTGACTTGTCCTATTTGTTAATGATGTAAATATGATGTATCTACAGAGCAGTTCAGATGTAATGAAGAAAGGAATTCCTGTAAGGGCCAGAGCAATGATGAAAATGGTATGAAGCATACGCGGGTTTGTAAAGGTGAAGTAGCGTATGTACGTGGAAAAGTACGTACCAAGTAGCATATATGCCTATTTGCGCTCTAAATTTATAAAACTAGGGTACATTACCATGGTATTGGCCCACAGTATTGAGCGTTGGATTATCTATTTGATCCTGTCCAGGAATACCATCGGAATTTGTGTGGTTTTGACTCATGGTATTGATAAAGACTAAACCTATATAAGGAGAAGAGAATAATAGTGCAAGGTGCACATATGTCTAGGTTTTAATGAATACTTAACTCTGAAGTATATCTGCATGGTGGAACTCTGTTCTTAATTGATAGATCTGAGTCTATGATGCACCTATGGATATGATGAAGGTTCAAGATCTCTATATCTAGAAATGATGAATCTCTAGGATGATCTGAAAAGAAATGATGAAGACCTGGCGCAAGTCTGATGAAGAAATTGAAGAAATCTGGGTAAGTTTATAGATCTGGTCTGTTCTGCAAAGTTTATCTTTCATAGATCCATACGCAGGTTCGTTTCATGAAAAGTACGTGTATACGCGGGTCCGCTTAAAGAAAAGCGCGTGTGGCAGTCAGGGTTTCTAAAAATAAAATGCACTGAAGTATACACAGGTTTGTCTCTGTGAAAGTGCGTATATACACAGGTTCAATGAAATAAAAGCGCGTATGGAATCTAGGGTTTTGCTGAAGTATGTGGAATATCTGATCTGCTCTACTGTTTTACTGCTATCTGTCAATGATGTATTCATACAGATCTGGGTTGTTTGAATTTTGATTGTGCTTCTGATTATGTTGATTAAAGATCAAGTTGTTAGTTGATTGGTTGATGGTTCAATGACTAAATTGATGAAGGTAGAATGATTGTTTAAACAGTTCTGCACGGTTGATAGATTGTCTGAACAGAAATCTGATTTCAGATCTGAATATGAGTCTAAACTAATTCTGAAAGAAAGCATACACAGAATAATATGCCAGTTGGTGAAAAAGGAAGCGCGTGCATACGCAGAAATGGTAAAGAAAAGTCGCGTATACAAAGTTACTATGCAGTGAGGCATACGCAGGTTGGTGAACAAGAAAGCACGTATACACGCGACTTCAGTGAATAAAAGTAGCATATGATATCTGAATTAATGAATGATCTGAGTTGATTTTACATCTGCATATCTATTCTGAAGTCTGGGTTATCTCTAATATTCTGGTTACAGTGGTCTCACTGTTCTGTTTGAAGTATTGGGCAAAGTATGTTTGTTGATAAGTGAAAATTTGTGTTGAAGTTGTTTTATCCAATATGAAAATTGATGAAACGTGGTCCGCAGTGGTGTTGAGGGTCGAAGCCTTCAGTGAGGAGGTTGTAGCTCCCCTCTAGTGGTAGTTGGTAAACGAGAGTAGGGGGTAGTAGCTCCCTTCCAGGAGAGGCTGGTAAACGAGAGCAGGGGGTAGTAGCTCCCTTCTAGGAGAGGCTGGTAAACGAGAACATGGGGTTATAGCTCCCTTCCAGGAGAGGTTGGTAAACGAGAGAAGGTTGTAGCCTTCTGCAGGTGGGTGCCTGCGTGCTGGTATGAGTCTGCGCCAGTACATGGTTGTAAGAAGTTTTCTTTATAATAAATATTGAAGACAGATACGACGACAGCGGTGGTTTTCTCCCGAATTAGGTTTCCACCTTAAATCCTAGTGTTCATGTGTGTTGCTTATGTGTGATGATTTATTCTGTTCTTGCTGCACAAGTTTACTGCTTACTAAATATCTAATGAATGAATGATGCAATGATCTAAGTAAAGAATTATCTGCATAATGAGATCTCTGGTAATACGCAAGTTTTATTAAGGATATCCGCATGTATATGCAAGTTTGCTTCAGTAAAGTAGCGTATGGGTTTTAGAGAAAGAAAAAGTAAAAAAATTTCAGTCTGCACTAAATACTGATTCACCCCCCCTCTCAGTATTTTTCCCAACAATTGGTATCAGAGCAGGTCCTTCTGAAAAATCTTAGCCACTAGAAGGAAGATCAAGAAAGATGAGCAATCAAGAAGGAATATCATCTATCAGACCTCCGCTCTTTAATGGAAACAATTTAATCTTCTGGAAAACAAGGATGAGATCCTATCTTCAGTCTCTGGGAGTAGATGTATGGGCCATTGTTGAAGGAGGATATCAATATCCAGCTGCAGTACCAACAGATCCGACGAAAAAGAAGAATTATGAATCAAATGCAAAGGCGGTCAATGCTCTAATAGGAAGTCTAACTAAATCTGAATTTTTCAAAGTCATGCAGTTGAATACAACAAAGGAAATATGGGACAAAATCATTCTAAGTTATGAAGGTGATGCAAAGGTAAAAAGTGAAAAACTCCAAACTCTTAGAATTGAATATGAAAATTTGAAGATGCATAGTGATGAGAGTATTGCCAATTTATTTTTACGTGTTGATGATGTTGTAAATCGTATGAGAAATCTGGGAGAAACAATAACCGAATCTACTTTTGTTGAGAAAATTTTAAGATCTCTAACAGCAAAATTTGAGTCAAAAGTTTCTGCTCTTGAAGAAAAACGGGATCTTCAAAATCTTACTGTGGTGCAACTTCATGGCATACTAACTGCATATGAAATGAGAAGAGGAGGACCATCTGAAGTCAAAGAAGCCATCTTTAAAGCTTCTACAAAAGGGAAGTAAGTACAAGAAGCAGAAGGATCAGGATATATCTCAGAAGAAGACGAGGCAAATTTTGTAAAGAAACTTCAACTTGGCATAGGACGGTTTAGAGGTAAGCTTCCTTTCAAATGTTTTGATTGTGGAAGAATTGGTCATTATGCTGCTAAGTGTCCTCATAAAGAAACATCTGCAAAAGGGAAGGAAGTAGCAAGAAGGAATAAGAATCGGTTTAGCACTAGAAAAAGTTACTATACTCATGAAGACAGTGATGGGTTATCTGATAGTGAGGAAGAATGTGAACAAGATCTTAGACTTTTCATGGCATTTGAAAAAGAATCTAGAGAAGAAAAGGATACTTTTTTGGATGCTCTAGAGGACAATGGCTTTCTTGAAGAAAACAATCAACTCAAAATACACTTAGAAGAAAGTAAAAGATGCTTAGAAGAAAGTAAAATAACCATAGAGACTCTGGAAAATCAGCTTGAAGAAAAGGAGAAACGCAATGAGAAATTGGAGTGTGAAGTAGTAAGTCTAAGAAAATAACTTGAGAAAGTAAAGCCTCTAAATCTTAGATTTGCTAACGGATCTGAAACCTTAGATGAGATTATTAAGGTACAACGTTCTCCTCTCATAAAGACAGGTCTTGGATATATCGGAGAATCTTCTCAGGCTTCGGCACCAAATTATCTAAAAGTAGCTACAACTGGTTTACAACATTTTTCCACTCAGCAAGGGAATAAAGAATATTTACAGGTAAAGCATGATCATCTCAATTCAAAGAACACTAACAGGAATATCTTTCAAAGAAACACCAATCAACAGGTAAATTCAAGTAGAATATTTCATGATCACAGAAATTTCTTCTTCAATGGACAATGTTTCTAATGTCACAATTTTGGTCATAAAGTTGTTGAGTGTGTTGCATATAAAACCATCATGACAAGAGAAGGAAGAAAGAAAATGATTGATATTGAAACAAAGAAGAATACCTATAACAACTTTTCTCCTCTTCTAAATGAAGTTGAATGTGCTTATTGCAATAACTTTGGCCATGAAGAATCTGAATGCAAAATAAAAGTTCAGCCAAAAGAGCATTTTCCTTTAAGCTCCAAAGTATGGAAAAAGAAGGAATTACAGGTTGAAAATTGTGGCATAGCGTTATTTGTAGAAGGTGAAGAAAATAAATGGTACATTGATAGTGGATGCTCAAGACACATGACAGGTGACAAAAACAAACTTCTTGCATATAGTGCTCTAGAAAAATAAAAGAAGGTTACATTTGGAAATGATACTCCTGCGGTAATTAAGGGAAAAGGGTCTGTATTTCTAAAAGAGAAGGTGAAAGCTAATGATGTCATGTATGTGGATGGATTAAGGCATAACCTGTTAAGTGTAAGTCAAATGTGTGATCAAGGAACTGAAGTTGTCTTTAGTTCAAAACAATGTGTGGTACGTGATCTTGATACAGGTAAAACAATTGTAAAAGGAAAAAGGACTCCAAGCAATCTATATGTATTGAAGAACTGCAAAGATCAATGTTACTTGAGTAAATCTTCAGAAAATTGGCTATGGCATAGAAGGTTGGGGCATCTGAGCTTCTCTCAGATCAACAAATCAAGCAAACTTAAAGAAGTTCGTGATCTTCCCAATATTACTCCACCCAAAAATATCGTATGCAAATCTTGCCAATTTGGTAAGAAAACCATAGTACAGTTTAATGCCAAGGAAGGATCATCAAGTAAGCCTCTTGAACTTATTCATACTGACATATGTGGACCTGTGAAGAAAAAGTCACCATGTGGTGAACAATACTATATCTTATTTATTGATGATTTCTCTAGAATGTGTTGGATTGGGTTACTTAAACACAAAGATGAAGCATTTGAGAAATTTCAGACCTTCAAAGCTCTAGTTGAAAATGAATTAGATCTGAAAATCAAGTGTCTTAGATCTGATTGAGGAGGAGAATATACATCAAATGAATTCCTTGAATTTTGTGAACAACATGGCATAAAAAGACATTTTTCTGTAGCTGGCACTCCACAAAAAATGGTGTAGCAGAAAGAATGAATAGAACAGTTCAACAAATGGCTAGAGCTATGCTTGATGATTCTGGAACACCTGACACTTTCTAGGGAGAAGCAGCACATACAGCGGTAAATATTCTTAACAAGGCACATGTTCGAGTAAATAGTGATAAAACTCCATATGAACTCTGGTATGGTAATCCTCCCAATGTGAAGCATTTTAGAGTTTTTGTAAGCAGATGTTTTATCAAAAATAATGATGAAAAACTTGGCAAGTTTGAATCCAGAGCAGATGAAGGAATACTTCTTGGTTACTGCTCTAGGATTAGAGCATATAAATGTTACAATAAAAGACTTTGGAAAATTGTTGAATGTATTGATGTTGTTATTGATGAATCTCCTGCAGCCCCAAAAGAAGAAAAAAAAACAACAAATGAAGACGATGGTGACATATGTCCTACATCAAATAGCAATGATATAAACAATGAACCCAATGAAGAACCTGAAGATGATTTATCTGAAAAAGCTCCATCCAGATATGTTCAAAAGAATCATCCAGAATCTCAAATTTTGGGAGACAAGGGATCAGGTGTACAAACAAGAAGGAATCTTGTGGGATCTTCTAGCTATCTGGCATTTCTATCCACTATTGAACCACACAATGTCAATCAAGCTAGCAAAGATGAATGTTGGATTCAAGCCAAGAATGAAGAGCTTGATCAAATTGAAAAGAATCACACTTGGGAATTAGTACCAAGACCTCATGACAAAAATGTCATTGGAACTAAATGGATATTCAAAAAAAATTTAAATGAGAATGGGGATGTTATAAGAAATAAAGCTACACTTGTTTGCAAAGGGTATGCTCAACAAGAAGGTATAGAATTTGAAGAAACTTTTGCTCCAGTAGCTATACTTGAAGCCATAAGAATGTTTCTTGCTTTTTCAAGCTTCCAACAAATCAAAGTTTATCAAATGGATGTTAAATCTGCGTTTCTCAATGGTGATCTAGAAGAAGAAGTTTATATAGAACAACCAGAAGGATTCATTTTGGGAAATGATGAAAAACTTGTTTGTAGACTTAAAAAAGCTCTATATGGTCTCAAACAAGCTCCAAGGGCATGGTATTATCGTCTTGACAAATATCTTCATCAACAAGGATTTTCAAAGGGGTCTGCTGATAGCAACTTATACACAAAAACTGAAAATGACAAACTATTGATTGTGGTTTTATATGTTGATGATATCATTTTTGGAAGCAATGAAGAATCTATGAGTCAGAAATTTGCTTCAGCTATGCAACAAGAATTTGAAATGTCTTTACTTGGGGAACTAACATTCTTTCTTGGCTTGCAAGTGCATCAAACTACAGATGGCATATTCTTATCACAAGAAAAATAGCTTAAGCAAATTATGAAAAAGTATGGCATGGAAGAATGCAAACCTATAAGTACACCAATGATAACCGAATGTAATCTCAGTTCTCATGATGATTCTCCCACCGTGAATCAACCAGAATACAGATCCATGATAGGAATTCTACTTTATCTCATTGGTACTAGACCATACATTATGCATGTAGTTGGGATTGCTGGATGATTCCAGGCTAATCCAAAAGAGTCTCACCTTCAGGCTGTCAAAATAATATTAAAATATCTACAAGGAACTCAAGACTTTGTACTATGGTATCCAAAGAATGCTGATCTCACTCTTCATGCTTACACTGATGCAGATTGGGCTGGAAATGTTGATGATCAGAAAAAGCACTAGTGGTGGTGCATTCTATATGGGGCCCCGGTTAGTATCTTGGTTCAGCAAGAAACAAAACTCTATTTCCTTATCTACAGCAGAAGCAGAATATGTGGCTGCTCCATCATGCTGCGCTCAACTTCTTTGGATGATGCAAACCTTACAAGAATTTCAAATCAAATGTTCACCTCCTATCTCCATTATGTGTGATAATACAAGTGCCATCAGTATCTCAAAGAATCATGTTATGCATTCCAAGACCAAGCACATTCCCATCAAGTATCACTTCTTACGTGAACAAGTGCTTGAACAAAAGGTGAAGTTGGAGTATGTTCCCTCCAAAGAACAAGTTGCTGATATATTTACCAAACCTCTACCCAAGGAAGCGTTCGAATATCTCAGACAGAACCTGGGAGTAGTCTTTGCCATGCAGAAGATCATATCTGCTTAAATGCATAAGATTGAATTGGATACGTGGATTTCATGAAAGACATTCATGTATATACGCGAGTTTATACAAAGAAAACCCCGTATGGGTGGTTGCTGACAAATTTTTCTGGGTCAGCATTCTTTAGCACAGCTATGGTGCTGTTGGGTATCTCTGGTGATGTTTCAGCTCTCATATTTCTGTTTCATTCTTTGATATTTGATGAATATGCCATGATGGTTTTCTGTTGAAAGTGTTAAAGATGCACAAGCTAAGGGGGAGATGAAGATGTGAAATGGCTCAAGAACAGGTGTACAGGTTCAGGGGGAGCATTAGCCTTGCTGAGAATAATGCATTGTTGGCATTATGATGGTTCTGAAATATGATCTCTCTCTTGAGGTATTTTTGATGTTGGTCATAAAAATTCATATTTGTAATTTGATGAAAAGGTCATTGTTATATTCAGTCATGTAAGGACTTCTTCAATTTTGTAAACCCACTTGGTTGGGTAATTGAGTCAAAATATGTAAATCCACTTGGTTGGATCATTGATGTAAGTATGAGTCCCTAGTGATAGGAAAGGTCATAGAATCATGTACTTCATTGAAGATTCAGCATGAACTCAGGGGGAGCATGGTAACTTCAGTGCCCATCAGATCTACAGAGCTCTTCTTTGTACATGCGAAGAAAAACCTTGTTTTGGTTTTGATCCGCCCTTTGCCCTTGATGTCAAAGGGGGAGAGTATCATGGTGTTTGAATAGGGGGAGAGTATCATGGTGTTCGCATAATGATTATATTCAATGTATCTATCTGTTGTGGTGACCAAACACCATCATGGTTGCCATCAAGTCCAAAGGGGGAGATTGTTGGCAATATGATGCAGAGTGTTGTCCTTGATGGCAACCTACTTGATCAAGTTGATGGCAACCTACTTGATGAAGTCGTCCTTGATGGAAACTGACTTGTCCTATTTGTTAATGATGTAAATCTGATGTATCTACAGAGCAGTTCAGATGTAATGAAGAAAGGAATTCCTGTAAGGGCCAGAGCAATGATGAAAATGGTATGTCACAAAGCATACGCGGGTTTGTAAAGGCGAATTAGCGTATGTACGCGGAAAAGTACGTACCAAGTAGCGTATGCCTATTTGCGCTCTAAACTTATAAATCCAGGGGACATTACCATGGTATTGGCCCACAGTATTGAGTGTTGGATTATCTATTTGATCCTGTCCATGAATACCATCGGAAGTTGTGTGGTTTTGACTCATGGTATTGATAAAGGCTAAATATATATAAGGAGAAGAGAATAATAGTGCAAGGTGTGCATAAGTCTGGATTTTAATGAATACTTCACTCTGAAGTATATCTGCATGGTGGAACTCTATCCTTAATTGATAGATCTGAATCTATGATGCACCTATGGATATGATGAAGGTTCAAGATCTCTAGATCTAGAAATGATGAATCTCTAGGATGATCTGAAAAGAAATGATGAATACTTCGTATAAATCCAAGTGAAGAAATTGAAGAAATGTCTGGGTAAGTTTATAGATGCAAATTACCACGTTACGCAAGTTTATCTTTTATGATCTATACCTGAGGTTTGTTTCATGAAAAGTCTTGTTCTCAGCGAACTAAAACAAGAAAAGCGCAGTAAAACGATCGGGTTTCTAAAAATAAAATTCACTGAAGTATACATAGGTTTGTCTCTGTGAAAGAGCGTATATATGCAGGTTCAGTGAAATAAAAGAGCATATGGAATCTAGGGTTTTGCTGAAGTATGTGGAATATCTGATCTGCTCTACTGTTTTATTGATATATGTCAATGATGTATTCATACAGATCTGGGTTGTTTGAATGTTGATTGTGCTGCTGATTATGTTGATTAAAGATCAAGTTGTTAGTTGATTGGTTGATGGTTCAATGACTAAATTGATGAAGGTAAAATGACTGTTTAAACAGTTCTGCACGGTTGATAGATTGTCTGAACAAAAATCTGATTTCAGATTTGAATATGAGTCTGAACTAATTTTGAAAGAAAGCATACACAGAAGAATACGCCAATTGGTGAAAAAGGAAGCGCGTTCATACGCGGAAATGGTAAAGAAAAGTCGCGTATGCAAAGTTACTATGCACTGAGGCATACGCAGGTTGGTGAACAGGAAAGCGCGTATACACGCGACTTCAGTGAATAAAAGTAGCTTATGATATTTAATTAATGAATGATCTGAGTTGAGTTTACATCTGCATATCTACTCTGAATTCTGGGCTATCTCTGATATTCTGGTTACAGTGGTCTCACTGTTCTATTTGAAGTATTGGGCAAAGTATGTTTGTTGATAAGTGAAGGGTTGTGTTGAAGCTGTTTGATCCAGTATGAAAATTTATGAAACGTGGTCCGCAGTGGTGCTGAGGGTCGAAGCCTTCAGTGAGGGGGTTGTAGCTCCCTTCTAGTGGTAGTTGGTAAATGAGAGCAGGGGGTAGTAGCTCCCTTCCAGGAGAGGATGGTAAACGAGAGCAAGGGATAGTAGCTCCCTTCCAGGAGAGGCTGGTAAACGAGAACAGGGGGTTGTAGCTCCCTTCCAGGAGAGGCTGGTAAACGAGAGAAGGTTGTAGCCTTCTTTAGGTGGGTTCCTGCATGCTGGTATGAGTCTGCACCAGTACATGGTTGTAAGAAGTTTTCTTTATAATAAATATTGAAGACAGATACGACGGCAGCGGTGGTTTTCTCCTGAATTGGGTTTCCACCTTAAATCCTAGTGTTCATGTCTATTGCTTATGTGTGATGATTTATTCTATTCTTACTGCACAAGTTTACTGCTTAGTAAACATCTAATGAATGAATGATGCAATGATCTAAGTAAATAACTATCTGCATAATGAGATCTCTGGTAATACGCAAGTTTTATTAAGGATATCCACGTGTATATGCGAGTTTGCTTCAGTAAAGTAGCGTATGGGTTTTAGAGAAAGAAAAAGTAAAAAGTTTTCAGTCTGCACTAAATACTGATTCACCCCCCCTCTCAGTATTTTTCCCAACATTAGATTACTTTTATGGCTTTCTTAAGTTTATGCGGAAAGCAGGATAGTTTCAAAGTACTTACTTGATCTTAGGCTTCTCTTTGTTCTTCATTTGTTTATTTCCCCTTCTTGTTGTATCATTTCATTCCATAAAATCAACTTTAAAGAGATCCTTAGACATAGATGACTTGCCCCATGGACCACTCTTGGACCTTGTTGTTTCAATTAAACCCTATTATGACTCCATAGCCCAATGGACTAAAAACCAGCATTATATCTATCTTTTTAGCCAAAGCTTGTTCCGATTGCTTGCAACTTCACACCTTTGAAAATATTTCCATTTAGGACTTTCCACCCAAATAGTAATCATGCTCAACCATCCAAAAACAAACAAAAACCTCAGCCTTCATAACTAGCCTAATATTATTACCCAAAAGCCTTAAAGATAAATCAATGTTTGCACCTTATTGGAGAGATCCCTCTCTGGATTCAGGAGGGCTAGATCCTAGAATCACAAAGTGGTTGAAATAGTGTTCTCTCTGCAGTTTGACTTTGCCAATATTGCAAATTATAGGGAGCTAACATCTTCTGGCGACTCCACTAGGGATTTCTAAGTCATTTTCATGCCAAGGTAATCATAGGATATCAGAAATTTGTTTCAAAGAACATTTGGTATATTAACCAGTTGAGCCACCAGCAGCTAACATCTTCTGACGACTCCACTAGGGAATTTTGAGTGTTTTATAAGCCTAGGTACCTTTAAGACCTCAGAAAACCCTTGATTCAGGAAACATTGTGCAATGAGTAAAAAACAGCCCTTTCAAGCACTACCAAGTAAACGGTAATCATGATAAAACTTGTTTGAATCAGTGACAAACTAGGCAAACCCTAGGATTCTCATAATATTTTATCTAACCTTGAAAGATCAGCTAGCTTAGCCATATGGGTAGATTTTTTTTGTCTCATAACCGTAGCTAAGTTTTGAAACAGAATTAGGATACTCTTAAGAACCAATAGGACTGAAAAATAACTCAGAAAAACCCAAAAACATTTTAGATTGGTATTTAATAAACATGGTGGTGGACCATAAAACCTTTTACGTCCAAAAGAGCTAAAAACTTCCACTTGGCGACTCCACAATCCTAACATACCTTAAGACTCCACTGGGAAGACCCATAATCATCATAAAATTATTTAAACTCGGTTAGAAGGCCTTAGGATTAAAGTTTTCTTATTTAAAAGATCATTTAGCCTTTTAAAGATTGTCATATCTAGTTAAACTTTTCTTGTTTAGTTGGGTCCTAAAAACACAGCATAGTGGCTCCTAGAAAGATTCATACTAGAGCCTACCCTGACCTGAACCCACCTGAGATAGTTGATAACCCGGAAAGTATCCTTAGGAAGTCTCCTAAGATAAAATTTTCAATTGTTTTCAGATCACCCTTGAGAGCTAATTCAGTTCCTGAAAACCTTACAGCTCTACACCAATCACAAGTTGACTTAAGAAATCCATTTAGAACTAGGTCACTTGATGATATAATTTAGCTAGATTCTGAGTCTTCACTTTCATTCCCAGAAACAAGTGACCATCCTAGTAGTAGAGAAACAACACCACTTGATTTACCTTTCCTTCACAATTTAGGTGTCTCTCATCCAAGATTAGCTCAACAATCTATTCCTGGTTCATCCACATATGTTCATCCCACATCCACTGTCCAAACCACTCCACTTCAGCCCACTTTCCCTCTTGTAAAACCACCACTTGTAAACCCCCCACTGTTTCCACACCCACCACATATCATGGCAGCATGGTATGCTCCCTTAGTCCTTCCTATACCCTTGGTCAATCTTCCACAGTACTATCAGTCCAAAATACCATTGTATGATGCCATCAATGCTACAACTGCATCACAACATGTGGATAAAATGAATGACTACTTTGACAAAAATGAAATTGATGAATATTCTGTCAAACTTAGACTATTTTATTAGAGTTTTGGGGGAGAAGTAATAAAATGGTTTAAAGGCTTAACCCCCCACAGTATAAATGATCTCCAAGCCTTCCATCAGACATTCTTAAGCAAATGAGAAGTAAAAAAAAACCCTCTTCAAATACTTTCTAATTACAATAATCTCCATAGAAACATTTGGGAAAGTGTACAAGCTTACTGTTGTAGATTTAATAGTGTGTATAATGCCCTTCCCCCAGATTTAAAACCTCCACAAGGCTCAGCGCTAAACAAGTTTCCTGAAGGGTTTGACCCTGAAATGGCCTATCAGTTGAGAGAAAGAGACCCTTTAACCCTTGAAGATATGCAAAAAGGGGCTCTTGCTGTGGAAGTTAACTTAATGGAGAAAAGAGCAAGATTGAAGAATGAGAAGAGAGTGTCCTTCAGAGAGGAATCCACACCTTCTACATCCAGCTCAAAGATGGAAAGAATGATGGAGGAGATGATGAATAAAATGATCATTCTTGACAGAGCACAAGCAAGTCAAAACCAAACTTCTCCTCAAAACATAAATCAAAACCAGAATCATAATTTTAGAAGAAATCAGCCTCAAAATAGACCAAGGGAAGATGATCAACAGATCATTCCTCCCTTTCATCAAAACTATGTGAGTGAGGTTGAAGAAACAAATGAGCAAATAAAGGAAGATGATATCAACATGCTGGGAGTAGATAATGATGACTTTGAAGTTCATTATGATAGAAAACAAGGTCTATACACACCTTATGATGACAAAAGAGATAATGATGAAAGCTATTATCAAGACACGGAGAATGTCATCATAGAGTCTAAAAAAGAGTATGACCTTAGACGAAAAACCAATCAGCAAACTCCCAATAAAAAAACCTCTAAAAAATCTTCACAAAACAGCACTGTAAGTAAACCAAAAATTACGAAATATAAAGACAAAGCAATGGCTAGAAATTTTGATAAAGGTAAAGAGAAAGGCACTCAAAACAATGAAAAACAGAGTGTAGACCTTAGTAGTACTAACACCTCAGTTGGTACTCCTGTGAAAACAATTTTTTCAAATGTAAATAGAAAAAATCAGCAAACATATTTTGCTGACAGAGTGGCAGTTAATAAGGCTGAGACAAGCACTTCAAAGAGTCAAATTCCTTTCAGCCTGAAGCAGGAAATTTCCAAAATTAAAATCTTTGTTCCTCTCTCTGAACTAGCTGCCCAAAATGTATATAGGACCCAAATTTTGAAGGCTTTAAACATAGAGGATAATAATGACACGGTCAATCTTAATGATGACCAACCAGAGCTCATTTTCGGTCCTAAGATTGAAGGTAGGCACCAAGAGGGACATGTTCCTCTATTTTATGTAAGTTTGAATGTTCATGACAAAAAAATTCACAACTCTATGCATGATTCCGGAGCCTCTCATAATTTAATGCCCAAAGCTGTAATGGAGAGCCTGGGTTTACAAATCACCAGACCTTATAAAGACCTTTACTCCTTTGACTCAAGCAGATTAAAAAGTTTAGGTTTAATTAAAGACCTCTACGTTAACTTAGCCTAGATTCCAGCCAAATTTTTGGTCATCGATATTGTTGTGGCTGATGTGCCCCCAAAGTATGGAATGTTGTTACCTAGGTCTTGGGGGTTAATTTACAAGGAACTATGCAGATGGACATGACCTATGCAACCATCCCTGTGTTTAATCAGACAAGAAAACTTTACAAGGAGTCCCATATGCAGTATATGGTAACTAGTCAAGACAGACCTCAAAACTCTCCTCTGTATTCTATAAATACAGGCCTCGATTCTTTTATCCTGTTTAACGATGAATCATTCGGTGAACAAGTCACTTTAAATGAATTAATGGCCGATAGAGAGGAGGGGGAAATCAACACAGAAGTGTCTGAACAGTTTTTTGAACCCGTGAATAACAGAAAACAACACACAGGTCTTGAACTACAAATCATGCGTCCATCGCTATTTAACCTTGAGATTCAAGAAAGCATTCCTCAACACAATGAAAAACCAGAAGAATTAAAACAAATAAAACTGAGTGCTGATTTTCGAGAACAAACCTAAAGCACTCTTGTTGAAGAGGACAGTAATCAAATAAAAGAACCTGAAACTAGTCCTCTGTGGAGTATGTACTTTGATGGGTCCTGCACTAGGAGCAACGCTGGTGTAGGTGTCTGGATACGAAACATTGAAAAAAACCACACAGAAAGCCTTTCATGTAGATCAAACTTTTAGTGTTTGAATAACATAGCGGAATATGAATCCCTGCTTTTAGGCTTACATTTGTTGAAAAAATTAGGAGCCAAGAGAATTAGAGTGCATGGGGATTCAGAATTAATCATTAGGCAATTCAACGGGGAATACAATGCTAATCACCCCAGACTTAAGGCCTACCAAAACGATGTCGTGGATCTATTAAAAACTTTTGAGGAGTCCCAATTGATTTTTGTCCCAGGAAGAAAAAATATCATGGCCCACAACATAGCTTTTGCAACTAGAACATGTTTAACGCCATATGAAACCAAAGAATGTACAACTCAGATTAAATTCAGACCAGCCATCCCTGATAACGATAAATATTGGCAAGTGTTTGATGGAGACAAACAAATAGAAGACTTCATGCAGTTCAGAAATGAATTTGAACTACCCAACTTAGATTCAGACTATGAAACAGACTGCCCTAGTAAAGAAAATTTTCTTGGTGAAGAAGAACCATCTCCTGAACTTGCTGATGTAAATATTTTTTCAAGAAAACCTAAAAACAAAATAGAAATGATTGCAGGGATAGAAACATAGGACTTAGAAACTCTACAGTCTAATGATGAAAGTTTCCCAAAGGGTTTGTCCCCTTTAGAAGAGTTGTTTGATTTCAATGATGTGGCCAAGAAGCCAAAACTGGAGCCTATAGAGACTGAAGTGGAAGAGTGTAATATAGGCAGTGAACTTAAACTGAAGATGATTAAACTATCTAAGACTTTACTAGCTCACATTAAAATCAAATACATAGAGCTGTTTAAAGAATTTTCTGATGTTTTTGCGTGGAGTTACGAAGATCTGAAATCCTATGACATTGTTGGGAAAAATACTGAGGAAGGGGGGGGGGGGGGGGGTAAATCAGTATTTAGAGCTGACTGAAAACTTTTTACTTTTTATTTCTCTTAAAATCATACGCTACTTTACAGAACCAAACTCGTGTATACACGCGGATATCCTTAAGAAAACTTGCGTATGTCCAGAGATCTTATTATGCATTTAATTCTTTACTTAGATCATTGCATCATTCATTCATCAGATGTTTAGTAAGCAGTAAGCATGTGCAGTAATAACATAATAAACCATCACACATAAGCAACACGCATGAACACCAGTATTTAAGGTGGAAACCCAATTCGGGATAAAACCACCGCTGCTGTCATCTCTGTCTTCAATATTTATTATAAAGAAAACTTCTTACAATTTTGTACTGGTGCGGACTCATACCAGCACACAGGCACCCACCTGCAGAAGGCTGCAACCTTCTCTCGTTCTCCAGCCACTACTGGAAGGGAGCTCCAACCCCCTCACTGAAGGCTTCGACCCTCAGCACCACCATGGACCATGTTTCATCAATTTTCATACTGGATCCAATAGCTTCCACACAACATACCTTGTAGACCACTTTTCATCAGTTTTTCAGACTGGACCCACTCCATACATCAAACTGAAACTTATAACTCCATCAACCAATCAACCAACAACTTGATCTTCAATTAACATAATCAGCAGCATATTCAACATTCAAACAACCCAGAACTGTATGAATACATCATTGACAGATAGCAGTAAAATAGCAAAACAGATCAGATATTTCATTCCACACACTTCAGCAAAACCCTAGATTCCATACGCGATTTTAATTCACTGAACTTGCGTATATACGCGCTTTCACAGAGACAAACCTGCGTATACGATCTTTTGCTGAAACGAACCTACGTATATACGCGCTTTTGCTAAGATGAGCATGCGTATAGATCTGTAACTTTTCAGAACTATGCAGCTCTTCAGAACAGATAACTCAGATTTCACCCTCTACTTCAGCAAAGATTCACCAGATCACAGATCTAAACATTCCATAAACAGATCTAGAAAATACATAGTCATTTTAGATCTAGAGATCCCTTTTCATCATTTTCTTCATAGGTACATTATTAATTTAGATCAATCAATAAATTGTTACCCATTCCATGCAGAAATACTTCAGAGTGAAGTATTCATTAAAACCCAGACTTCAGAATAGATATGCAGATACAAACTCAACCCTAAACAAACATTGATTCAAATAGCATACGCTACTTTGCTTTACTGAAGTCGCGTACATACGCGCTTTCTTGCACATCAACCCGCGTATACTTCTCTGTATTTTATTCTTCAAAAACCTTAACTACCATATGCTCTTTTCATAAAGCGAACCTGCGTATATACGCGCTTTTTTTGAAACCAACTAGCGTATAGATCTAAAAAAGATAAACTTTGCATAACAGACCAGATCTATAAACTTACCCAGATTTCTTCAATTTCTTCATCAAACTTGAACCAGGCCTTCATCATTTCTTTTGCAGATCATCCTAGAGATTCATCATTTCTAGATCTAGAGATCTTGAACCTTCATCATATCCATAGGTGCATCATTGATTCACATCTATCAGAGTTCAACCATGCAGATATCTCTTAGAGAGATTTATTCATATCAACCCTTACACATGCACACTATTGCACTATGATCTTCTTCTCCTTATATAGAATTAGCCTTTGTTAATACCATGAGTAAAAACCACTCCACTGCTGATGGTATTCCTAGACGGGATCAAATATATAATCCAGCGCTCAATATAGTGGGCCAATACCATGGTAATGTCCCCTGGTTTTATAAATTTAGAGCGCAAATAGGCATACGCTACTTGGTATGTACTTTTCCGTGTACATACGCTACTTTTACTTTACAAACCCGTGTATGATTTGTGACATATCTTATTCATCATTTCTTTGGCACTTACTGAAATTCATTTTTCTGCTACTTCTGAACTGATCTATAGATACATCATTTTTACATCAAGTAGGTTGCCATCAAGGACAACACATTGCATCATATTGCCAACAATCTCCCCCTTTGGACTTGATGGCAACCATGATGGTGTTTGATCACCACAACAGATAGATACATTGATTATAGCCATTATTTAAACACCATGATACTCTCCCCCTTTGACATCAAGGGAAAAGGGTGGATCAAAACCAAACAAGGTTTTTCTTCTCTTGTAGAAAGAAGAGCTCTGTAGATCTGATGTGCACTGAAGTTACCATGCTTGCTCCCCCTGACTTCATGTTGAATCTTCAAACATATTTTTCAATGAAGTACATGACTCTATGACCTTTCCTATCACCAAGGACTCATACTTACATCAATGATCCAACCAAGTCGATTTACATATGTGACTCAAGTACCCAACCAAGTGGGTTTACACATTATGACTCAACTACCCAACCAAGTGGGTTTACAAAATGGAATAAGTCTTTGCATGACTGAATATTACAATGTTTACATCATGGGTCTCAACATGACCTTTTTCATCAAATTACAGAAATGAATTATACAATCAAGATCAAAAATTCTCAAGCATGAGATCAGACTACAACAAATAATTAGAATGCCAACAATGCATCCTTTCCACATGACCAATGCTCCCCCTTAGCATGTGCATCCTGAACACTTTCAACAGCAAATAATCAAGGAATATTCATCTGAAACAGAAATATGTGAGCTGGAACATCACCAGAGATACCCAACAGCACCGTAGCTGTGCTGAAGAATGTTGACCAAAAAAAAAATATTTTCAACAAACACCGATACGCGGTATTTTGTGTATAAACTCGCGTATATACGCGACTTTCCTTTAGGAAATCCGCGTATCCAATTTAATCTTCTGAATTTAAGCAGATTTGATCTTCTGCATGGCAGAGACTACTCCCAAATTTTTTCTGAGATATTCGAATGCTTCCCTGGGTAAAGGTTTGGTAAATATATCAGCGACTTGTTATTTGGAGGGAACATACTCCAACTTCACCTTTTGTTCAAGCACTTGTTCACGTAAGAAGTGATACTTGATGGGAATGTGCTTGGTCTTGGAATGCATAACAGGATTTTTTGAGATACTGATGGCACTTGTATTATCACACATAATGGAGATAGGAGGTGAACATTTGATTTGAATGTCTTGTAAAGTTTACTTCATTCAAAGAAGTTGAGTGCAACATGATGCAGCAGCCACATATTCAGCTTTTGTTGTAGATAAGGCAATGGAGCTTTTCTTCTTGCTGAACCAAGATAGTAACCGGGGCCCCATATAGAATGCACCACCACTTGTGCTTTTCTGATCATCAACATTTCCATCCCAATCTACATCAGTGTAAGCATGAAGAGTGAGATCAGCATTCTTTGGATACCATAGTCCAAATTCTTGAGTTCCTTGTAGATATTTGAATATTCTTTTGACAGCCTGAAGGTGAGAATCTTTTGGATTAGCTTGGAATCATCCAACAATCCCAACTGCATGCATAATGTCTAGTCTAGTCCCAGTGAGATAGGGTAGACTTCCTATCATAGATCTGTATTCTGGTTGATTCACCATGGGAGAATCATCATGAGAACTGAGATTACATTTGGTTATCATTGGTGTACTTACAAGTTTGCACTCTTCCATGCCATACTTCTTCAGAATTTGCTTAAGATATTTTTCTTGTGATAATAATATGCCATCTATTGCTTGTTGCACTTGTAAGCCAAGAATGAATGTTAGTTCCCCAAGTAAAGACATTTCAAATTCTTGCTGCATAGCAGAAGAAAATTTCTGACTCATAGATTCTTCATTACTTCCAAAAATGATGTCATCAACATATACAACCACAATCAATAGTTTATCATTTTCAGTTTTTGTGTATAAGTTGCTGTCAGCAGACCCCTTTGAAAATCCTTGTTGATGAAGATATTTTTCAAGACAATAATACCATGCCCTTGGAGCTTGTTTGAGACCATATAGAGCCTTTTTAAGTCTACAAACAAGTTTTTCATCATTTCCCAAAATGAATCCTTCTGGTTGTTCTATATAAACTTCTTCTTCTAGATCACCATTGAGAAAATCAGATTTAACATCCATTTGATAAAATTTGATTTGTTGGAAGCTTGAAAAAGCAAGAAACATTCTTATGGCTTCAAGTCTAGCTACAGGAGCAAAAGTTTCTTCAAAGTCTATACCTTCTTTTTGAGCATACCCCTTGCAAAAAAGTCTAGCTTTATTTCTTATAACATCCCCATTCTCATTTAACTTGTTTTTGAATATCCATTTAGTTCCAATGACATTTTTTTCATGAGGTCTTGGTACTAATTCCCAAGTGTGGTTTCTTTCAATTTGATCAAGCTCTTCATTCATGGCTTGAATCCAACATTCATCTTTGCTAGCTTGATTGACATCGTGTGGTTCAATAGTGGATAGGAATGCCAGATAGCTAGAAGATCCCACAAGAGTCCTTCTTGTTTGTACACCTGATCCCTTTTCTCCGAAAATTTGAGATTCTGAATGATTCTTTTGAACATATCTGGATGGAGCTTTTTCAGATAAATCATCTTTGGGTTCTTCATTGGTTTCACTGTCTATTTAATTTCTATTTGATGTAGAAGGATATATGTCACCATCGTCTTCATCTGTTGTTTGTTTTTCTTCTTTTGGAGCTGTAGGAGACTCATCAATAACAACATCAATACATTCAACAATCTTCCGAAGTCTTTTATTGTAACATTTATATGCTCTATTCGTACAGGAGTAACCAAGAAGTATTCCTTCATCTGCTCTGGGTTCAAACTTGCCAAGTTTTTCATCATTATTTTTTATAAAGCATTTGCTTCCAAAAACTCTAAAATTCTTCACAGTGGGAGGATTACCATACCATAGTTCATATGGAGTTTTATCACTATTTACATGAACATGTGCCTTGTTAAGAATATTTACCGCTGTATGTGCTGCTTCTCCCCAAAAAGTGTCAGGTGTTCCAGAATCATCAAGCATAGCTCTAGACATTTGTTGAACTGTTATATTCATTCTTTCTACTACGCCATTTTGTTGTGGAGTGTCAGCTACAGAAAACTGTCTTTTTATGCCATGTTGTTCACAAAATTCAAGGAATTCATCTGATGTATATTCTCCTCCTCCATCGGATCTAAGACACTTGATTTTTAGATCTAATTCATTTTCCACCAGTGCTTTGAAGATCTAAAATTTTTCAAATGCTTCATCTTTGTGTTTGATCAACCCAATCCAACACATTCTAGAGAAATCATCAATAAATAAGATATAGTATTCTTCACCCCGTGGTGACTTTTTCCTCATAGGTAAACATATGTGAGTATGAATGAGTTCAAGAGGCTTACTTGATTATCCTTCCTTGGCATTAACTTGCACTCTGGTTTGCTTACCGAATTGACAGGATTTGCATATGATACTTTCACGCAGAGTAATATTGGGAAGATCATGAACAGCTTTAAGTCTGCTTGATTTGTTGATTTGAGAGAATCTCAGATGCCCCAACCTTCTATGCCATAGCCATTTTTTTGAAGATTTACTCAAGTAACATTGTTCTTTGCAACTCTTCAATACATACGGGTTGCTTGGAGTTCTTTTTCCTTTTATAATTGCTTTACCTGTATCAAGATCACGTACCACACATTCTTTTGAACTAAATACAACTTCGATTCCTTGATCACACATTTGACTTACACTTAACAGGTTATGCTTTAATCCATCCACATACATAACTTCATTAGCTTTCACCTTTTCTTTTAGAAAAATAGACCCTTTTCCCTTAATGACTGCAGGAGTATCATTTGCAAATGTAACATTCTTTTTCTTTTCTAAAGCACTATATGCTAGAAGTTTGTTTTTGTCACCTGTCATGTGTCTTGAGCATCCACTATCAATGTACCATTCTTTTTCTTCATATTCTGCAAATAACGCTATGCCACAATTTTCAACCTCTAATTCCTTCTTTTCCACTTTTCAGACTTGAAGGAAGATGCTCTTTTGGCTAGACTTTTCTCCTACATTCAGATTCTTCATGGCAAAAGTTATTGCAACAAGCACATTCAACTTCATTTTGAAGAGGAGAAAAGTTGTTATATGTATTCTTCTTTGTTCCAATATCAATCCTTTTCTTTCTTGCTTCTCTTTTCATGATGGTTTTATATGCAACACATTGAATAGCTTTATGACCAAAATTGTGACATGAGAAACATTGCCCATTGAAGAAGAAATTTCTGCGATCATGAAATCTCTTACTTGAATTTACCTGTTGATTTGTTTTTCTTTGAAAGGTATTCCTGTTAGTGTTCTTTGAATTGAGATGGTCATGCTTTACTTGAAAAGATTCTTTATTCCCTTGCTGAGTGGCAGAATGTTGTATATTGGTTGTAGCTGCTTTTAGATAATTTGGTGTTGAAGCCTGAGAAGATTCTCCGATATATCCAAGACCTGTCTTTATAAGAGGAGAACGTTGTACCTTGATAATCTCATCTAAGGTTTCAGATCCTTTAGCAAATCTAAGATTCAAATTCTTTACTTTCTCAATTTCTTTTCTTAGACTTACTATTTCACATTCTAATTTTTCATTGTGTTTCTCCTTTTCTTCAAGCTGATTTTTCAGAGTTTCTATGGATATTTTACTTTCTTCTAAGCATATTTTGAGTTGATTGAATTCATCAAGAAAATCATTGTCCTCTAAAGCATCCATAAAAGTATCTTTTTCTTCTTTAGATTCTTTTTCAAATGCCATGAGAAGTCTAAGATCTTGTTCACATTCTTCCTCACTGTCAGATAACCCATCACTGTCTTCATGAGTATAGTAACTTTTTCTAGTGCTAAACTGATTCTTATTCCTTCTTGCTACTTCCTTCCTTTTTTCATGTGTTTCATTATGAGGACACTTAGCAGCATAATGACCAACTCTTCCACAAGAAAAACATTTGAAAGGAAGCTTACCTCTGAACCGTCCTGTGCCAAGTTGGAGTTTCTTTACAAAATTTACCTCATCTTCTTCTGAGATATACCCTGATCCTTCTGTCTCTTGTACTTCTTTCCCTTTTGTAGAAGATATAAAAACAACTTATTTGACTTCAGATGGTCCTCCTCTTCTCATTTCACATGCAGTTAGTATGCCATGAAGTTGCACCACAGTAAGATTTTGAAGATCCTTCTTTTCTTCAAGAGCAGAAAATTTTGACTCAAATTTTGCCGTTAGTGATCTTAAAAATTTCTCAATCAAAGTAGATTCGGTTATTGTTTCTCCTAGATTTCTCATACGATTTACAATATCATCAAGACGTAAAAATAAATTGGCAATGCTTTCCTCATTATGCATTTTTATATTCTCATATTTAATTCTGAGAGTTTGGAGTTTAGCACTTTTTACCTTTGCATCACCTTCATAAATTAGAATGATTTTGTCCCATATTGCCTTTGTTGTATCCAGCTGCATGACTTTGACAAATTCTGTTTCAGTTAGACTTCCCAATAGAGCATTGACTTCCTTTGCATTTGTTTCATAATTCTTTCTTTCTGTTGGATCTGTTGGTACTGCAGTTGGATAATGATATCCTCCTTCAACAATAGCCCATACATCTACTCCCAGAGACTGAAGATAGCATCTCATCCTTGTTTTCCATAATATTAACTTGTTTTCGTTGAAGAGCAGAGGCCTGATACATGTTGTTCCATCTTGATTGCTCATCTTGTTTGATATTCCTTCTAGCGGCTAAGATTTTTCAGAAGGACCTGCTCTGATACCAATTGTTGGGAAAAATACTGAGAGGAGGGGGGTGAATCAGTATTTAGAGCTGACTGAAAACCTTTTACTTTTTCTTTCTCTTAAAATCATACGCTAATTTATTGAACCATGTTGAACCCTTAGTTAAACTAAGAGGGGGGGGTGATTCAGTTTAACACATTCATGGATTTTTGAAGCTTTTCATTAAAACTTATTTACCCTTCATTTCATGTCCAACTTAATATGTGAGTAATCTTAGAATGTGAGTAGCAAGTATTAATATAATATAACAGTATACTTTAATATGAGAGTAGCAGGTATTAAGCAGATGATATAAATCAGATCAACACATAAACATCATGCACAGAGACACCAGATATAAGTGGAAACCCATAAAGGGAGAAAACCACATCTTATTATTGTTGTGATGCAAAGGCAAGCTCCAACTCCCTCTCACCACTGTTTTTCTGCAGGCACCAACCTACAGGAGGCTCCTACCTCAATTCTGCAAGCTACAACTTGCAAGGAAGCACCAACTCCCTTCAATTTCCTGCAGGCACCAACCTACAGGAGGCTCCAACCTCAGTCAGCTACAACTGACAGCTATCAAGCTGCAACTTGATAGGGAAGCTCCAACTTCTTCAATTTATCAAACTGAATGTTTGCTGATTTACCTCAGATATCAACTCTGTTCTGTAGCTTCTCTTTCTGCTCTTCTTCTCTTAATCTTCTTTGCCTCACACTTCTATATTCTGCCTTTTCTCGATTTACTCTCTCTTATCTCTTATGCATATCCAATTGATATTATTTATAGAGTTCCTCACATGACTGTTTGTATTTCACAAAGAATTTGGAGTGAACAGTCATGACTCTTTAGCTTCTATCTTCTTATTCCTTTATCCAACTCATTTTTAAAATTATAACAATATGTACAAATTTCCATGCTACAGTGGGATTTTTCTTTTCCTTAGGATAGTTGCCTTTGCATCACAAACAATATAAAAAAAAATTATTTAAATTTTCAGTTGCATATTTCAATACCACTTAGTTCCTTTTCTAGACTTTCTTCGGCTTTACTGGATTTGTCTCTTCTGCTCCTGTTAAGTGACTGTTCTGTATATTTCTGTTCATCACGCCTGCAAAATTCCCTGTGAATTTTTCAGTTCCTACATTCTTTGTTTACCTTTGTTAGGCCCACATTTTCATCCCTGTGTTTATTCACCTGTTCACTGTACTTTTGTGCACCTACTGCATATATAACTACTTTTTAATATAACAGCTGATTTTAAATATGGGAAAACTCTTAAGGTTCTAATCTCTTGGGCTGGCACTTTAATCAACTTTGGAGACGTCTTATACTCATGATTATAAGACCCATAAAATACATAATATGCTCTTGTAATAAACCCAATCAATGTTTTAGTACAATTTCGAAGCAATATTACAGCTCACTATATTAAATATCAACGTAGTATATATATCATCATATGTATATGTTTTCCACTTAAATATATCACTTGATAACGCTCACATCCACAGTCCCGTTTAGCTCTCACTATACCCCGTTCTCCTCCACGTGGTCTTCCTCAACTTCCTTTTGATTTCACACACACAGTCATACGTATGCATTTTATAATTTATCCTCTTCCATATTATGACTATGGAAACCCTTAAATATGTTCAGTCGCCGTCTTATAATAAGGTTTCCGCCCTTATATTAATAACCGACGTTTTTAATAAATTACTATAGGCCTCGGCCCCACCATAAAATCGACGGAATCAATCAAATACACATGCCCGTACCTTAAGTTAACCTTCGCGCATCTTCCGAATATGATCACCATCCGATGGCTTCCCTCCAGATCGACGGCTTGTATCGATATCGCACGGGGTCCTCAGTCGAGAGTTAATGCGCGATGGCTCGCAGTGAGAGTGGTTTTTCCAACTTGCTCTAGGACACGCGTCGTCCGTCCTGTGGAATCACTCCCAACTCCTCAAATACCGCCCATCGTGTAAAGGTGGTGCGATGAAAACCATAAACCGCCGTCATTGTTCATCTGGTCATGGTTCCGCTTCTTCGACACGCCAGGTTCCGCTCAGCTTCCGCTTCAAGGTTCCACTCACTCTTGACTATTCATTCTTGATTCGTGGTTCCGCCTCTTCATACACCATTCTGGTTCCACAAGCACCAATGAATAGTTACCATACCATGGTTCATTGTTCCAGTTCATACGCTAACCTTAATATTCCGAATAGGAAATTTTCCAACCTATCTCCTCTTTTACGCCTCGACTTCCCTTCTTCCTACTTGCATCAGCGTGACCATTCAAGAGTTGCAATCATCGATTCTATTCCAATCTCGTGGAATGGAAATCGACCCCATCACTGTAACCGTAATGGAACCCCTATGTAATCCTGGTTTCCGGCTTCCTTGCAAATAGACGATGCTCCAACGCACCTCTACGCATTTCATTTATCTTTACCCTTATGCAAGCAGCGTCGACTCTTAGTCAAAGTTACCCTGTCTCAACGATTACAAATTTCGTTGTAAGTGTTCAATTCATCATTTGAACAATATTGCTCTTCTTCCTAGTGCTGCTCTGATTCATATCGATTATTCACAATCTTCAGGTTGGACTTGTTGTGACTTCTGAGTCAAGAGTCTGCGTTCAATATTCTCAGGTTCCAAATGCATTCACAGCTTGTCTCTGCTTCAATACATTGCATGTATCTGCTACCTCACTGCTGCTTTGTTGCTGTTTCAGGTGCTCCTTTGCCATCTCCTTTGCCATCAATGAAAATATTTCCAACAGTCTTCCCCTTTGGCATTGATGGCAACAAATCCACCGATAATCCAATGCTTCCTCCAAGTCTTCCTCTGCCTAGCTTCTTTTAGAAGACCCTTTCTTCTATTACCTGCTTTAAGATCCTTTCTTCTATTACCTATTTTTCCTCCCCCTTTGACATCAATGGCAAAGGGTTGCACATTTCTCAGTGTAGATTCTGTGTGTGCATTTCTTCTCTCTGATTTGTTTTTAGACCTTCTTCTTCTAAATTTGTACCCCTGTAGCCTTTCCATTGATTCTTTTATGCTAAATGTATTCTTTCCATAGTCCTTTGATCCTGAGGACCTGTTTCATGCTTCCCTTGTTGGCTAATCTCCCCCTAGAATGATATTTTTATTTCTGTTCTCCCCCTAAAACTGTGCTTTCTATTTATATCAGAGAGTAGCATCTATAGATACTACCCCTAGTCTATCTCTCAAATATTCAAATGGTTCTCTAGCAAGAGGTTTGGTAAATATATCAGTTGTCTATTCTTTTGTTGGTACCTATTCCAGCCTTACTATCTTTTGAGCCACTTGTTCTCGGAGAAAATGATACTTGATTGGAATATGTTTAGTTTTTGAATGAAGCATAGGATTTTTTGATATACTTATAGCACTAGTATTATCACATTTGATTGAGATAGGTTCATAAATTCTTACCTTCATGTCTTGGAGGGTTTGCTTCATCCACATGACTTGTGTACAACATGTTGTGGCTGCTATATATTCTGCTTATGCTGTAGACAGAGTGATAGATGCTGGTTTCTTGCTTAACCATGTCACCAGACTTTCTCCTAGATAGAATTCACCTCCACTTGTACTTTTCCTATCATCCACACAACTGGCCCAATCTGCATCTGTGTATGCTGTCAAAGTGAATTTTTTTCCTTTTGGATACCAAAGCCCATATAGTGATGTTCCTTGTAGATATATGAATATTCTTTTTACTGCAAGAAGGTGATTTTGTTTAGGTGCTGCTTGATATCTAGCCACTAGTCCTACTGCTAGCATGATGTCTAGTCTTGATTCTTTCAGATATAACATATTGCCTATCATGGATCTGTAGAGTTTTTGATCTATATCAGCAGATCCATCATCAGCACACAGCTTACATCCCGTGATCATGGGAGTTGACACAGGTTTGCAGTCCTCCATTTTGAACTTTTTCAACATTTCTTTTAAGTGTTTTTCCTGTGAGATGAATGTACCTGTGTTCTTTTGCTGAATTTGAAGTCCTAAGAAGAAACTGAGCTCTCCAATCATAGACATCTCAAACTCTGTTTTCATCTCATCAACAAATCCTTTTGCTAGTTCTTCTCCATTTCTTCCAAACATAATGTCATCAACATATACTACAAAAATCAGGAGTTCATTTTCATGGGCTTTTATGTATAGATTGTTGTCTACTCCACCTCTCTTAAAGCCTTGTTTTTGCAAATATTTATCTAGTCTTGAGTACCAAGCACGAGGAGCCTGTTTCAGTCCATAAAGAGCCTTCTTCAGTCTGCATACATAGTCTTCTTTGTCTTTTAATGAGAATCCTTCTGGTTGTTCCATGTAGACTTCTTCTTCTAAGTCTCCATTCAGAAATGCAGATTTTACATCCATTTGATATACCTTGAAGTTTTGGTAGCATGCAAATGCCAGGAACATTCTGATAGCTTCCATTCTGGCTACAGGAGAAAAATTTTCATCATAATCAAGTCCTTCAATTTGTGAATATCCTTTGCAAACTATTCTGGCTTTATTCCTGGTTACCTGTCCTTTCTCATTCATTTTATTCTTGAATACCCATTTTGAACCTATGACATTTTTCTCAGTGGGTCTAGGAACTAGTTCCCAGGTATTATTCTTCTCAATTTGGTCCAATTCTTCATTCATAGCATTCACCCAATACTTGTCCTTACTTGCTTCTTCAAATCTCTTTGGCTCTATTTGTGACAACATGGCTATGTATACTTCTTCAATTTGTTCTATTAGCTGCCTTCTAGTTTTGACCCCTACTCTCTTGTCTCCAATGATCTGGTCTTCAAGATGGTTCTTCTGAGTATATCTTGAGGGATCTTTAGAACTCAGCTCTGTATCTTCTGTTGTCTTGCTTGTTTCCTCATCATCTTGGTTTTCTTCTTCTTGGTTGTCTGAAGAATTGTAGCAGTCTGTATCTCTTGTATTGTTTGGAAGTTCTTCATCAAATCTCACGTCAATGCTTTGTACTATTTTTCAAAGAGTCTTGTTGTAGCACCTGTACCCTTTAATTTTGGATGCATATCCTAGAAATATCCCTTCATCTGCTCTTGCATCAAATTTTCCAAGATTTTCATCATTATTCTTTATATAACACTTGCTTCCAAAGATTCTAAAATGTTTGATTGAATCTAGTTTCCCATGCCAAAGTTCATAGGGATTCTTGTCACTGCTTGGCCTTAAGTGAGCTTTATTAAGGATATGCACTGATGTGTGTACCGCTTCTGCCCAGAAGGTTTGAGGAATATTATTCTCCTGCATCATGGCTCTGGCAATTTTTTGAACAGATCTGTTTTGTCTCTCTGCTACTCCATTCTGCTGAGGTGTCCCTGCAATAGTAAATTCTTGTTTTATGCCATATTCATTGCATAGATCTGCAAAGTCATAATCTATGAATTCCCCTCCTATGTCCGATCTTATGCATTTTAGCTTGCATCCTATCTAATTTTCTGCTAATGCTTTGAATATTTTGAATTTGTCAAGAGCTTCCGATTTATTCTTGAGAAATGCAACCCATGTCATTCTGGAGAAATCATCGATTATTAGCATGAAGTAGGATTCTCCACTTGGTGTTTTAGTTCTTGCAGGTCCACACAGATACATGTGCACAAGCTGGAGTGGTATACTTGTTGATAACTCATCTTTGGCCTTAAATGATGTACGGGTCTGTTTACCCAATTGACAAGATTTGAATATGGTATTAGAAGGCCTTTTTATTTCTGGCATGCCTCTGACTGCTTTCCTTTTGTTCAGTCTGATGATATGATCGAAGTTGAGATGTCCCAATATCCTATGCCATAACCATGACTCCTCAATTTTGCTAAGATGGCATGCTTCATCTTTCTCTTTCACGATGTAAACATTACTCTCTGTTCGAACACCTTTGAGTAGAGTCTTACCTGTGGTGCTTGATCTGACTTCACAGTCTTGTGCTCTGAAAAGAACTTCGTAGCCTTTATCACACATTTGACTGACACTCAGAAAATTTTCTTTCAGCCCATCTACAAATAGTACATCTTGGGCCTTACCTCTGCCATTATCTAAGCTAATTGAGCCCTTTCCCTTGATTTTTCCTGATTTATCATTTCCAAAAGTAACATTACCAGTTTTCTTTTCATCAAAAGTTATAAACTTGCTTTTGTCTCTAGTCATGTGTTTAGAGTAGCCACTGTCCAAATACCACTGGCTTTTCAGGTCTTGAGTAGTTAGAGCCAAGTCACATTTATTCACCTTCTTTATCCCCTGGAGGCACCCTTTTGTTTGGTATCTTTTGTGAGGTGATGAACTACATCTTCTTAGAGGACATTTGGAAGGTATATGTCCAACTTGATTGTATACACAACATTTGATCATAATTTTTGTAGAATTATGAGTATGAACAGAATTTATTTGATTCATAAACCTCCTTGACGTGTTAAACATCAATCTTTGTCCATACTTTCTACACTCAATGATTTTATGGCCAAATTCCTTACAATAAAAACAGTAACCATAGAAACTATTTTCATACTTGATGTAAGGTTGTCTCTTCCATTTGTTTGCTTGAGGCAGTCTCTTCAATGTTTGCATCTTTTGTTGGTTTGAATTACTCCTCCTTACATGACAATATGCAGCAATGTGTCCCAGCTTGTGACAAGCATAACTGGTGGAATTCTTCATAGGAGGGAAGAATCTCCTTTGATGGTTTCCAAATTTTACATACTCAGGGGTCTTAGTGTTTAGTACATTCTTTGCTACTAGTGGTTTCTTCTGATCTCTGTCTTCCTTATTACAGGTTTCTTTTGTAGAAATTGTTTGAGTTGCTTCATCATTCTTCTTTGCTTTTACAAAAATAATCTCTCTGTCAACCTTTTCTTTGCCTTTACCTGATTCTGATTCATAGCCTCTTCCAGTTTTTATCATAGGAGATCTTTTAGCAACAAGAATTTCATTCAACTTACTAGATCTTGTTGTTTGAGAAGATTTTATAACCATTTTCTTTTGAGAATTTTCTAATTTCTTCCTAAGACATACTACTTCTTCTTCCAACTTTTCTTTTTCCTGGGTTTTTTCTTTGATTTGCTTAAGTAACATGTCCTCTATCTTCTTGGCTACTTCAAGCTCTATCTTTAGCTGTGTCAGGACTTTTGAATTGTGTTCCTCTCGTACATACTTGAGGAGAATGTCCTTTTGTTTTCTGCATTTTAGCTTGAGTCTATCAATCTCTTCCAGAGCACTTCTTAGTTCCCCCTCCAGGTCAACTTCACCTTATTCTTCTTCATCTTCTAGCAGGAGACCTTCAAGTTCTTCTATAGCCATCAATAAAAATTCAGAGCTTCCATCTTCACTTGAGAGTTCATCTGGGTCTTCAGATGTATTGCTGTCTTGTTGAGCATAGAAGGATTTTCTGCTGAACTTCTTTCCTTTCTGCCAGTTCTTTGATGTATTTCTTTCTAACTCTTGAGCCTGATTCCTTACTTTCTTGTGAGGACACTTAGCAGCATAGTGTCCAACTCTTCCACAGTTAAAGCATTTGAAAGGAAGTTTACCTTTGTATTTACCTGAGCCTCTATCCAATTTCTTGACAAATTTTGCCTCTTCTTCATCCGAGCAAGAGCATATGTCTTCCTCTTCTTCTTTCTTCTTTTATGTTTTAAAGGCTGCCTCTCTCATACTTGGCTTCTTCTATGGGAGCCTCATCTCGTATGCTGTTAAATTTCCAAGTAGCTAGTTCATGGTCAAGGTCTCCTAATCAGTTGTTTCTTCTATTGCAGACACCTTGAGATTAAACCTGGATGGAAGAGATCTTAGAATATTTTGCACAATTATACTTTTTGGCATGGTTTCTCGAAGAGCTTTCATATTGTTAACAATTTTTGCTACTTTTAGGAAGAAATTGTCAATGTCTTCATCATCATTCATTTTTAGGTTCTCAAACGGGGCTCTATATACTTGAAGTTTGGCAGTATTTACTTTCTTGTCTCCTTCATGGATGTTCTCCAGAGTATCCCACATCTCTTTGGCAGTGTCTTTGTGCATTACTTTGATAAACTCTGCTTCACACAATCCATTCAAGATAGCATTCATGGCTTTTGTGTTAGCTACAAAATCTTGTTTGGATTCTTTCTCTGAGTCAGTTGACTTTGGGGCATATCCTAATTCCACAGCACCCCAAACTTCTATTCCTAGAGACATTATGTATGTCCTCATCCTGATTTTCTAGAAGGCATAATTTACACTTGTAAAGAAAGGGGCTTTATTGGTTGAGCATCCTTCTTTACTAGCCATTTTGAGAACCTAGAATCTCCTTTCAGTTAAACTGGTACAAAGGAACCTGCTATGATACCAATTGTTGAACCCTTAGTTAAATTGAGAGGGGGGGGGGGGTGAATCAATTTAACACATTCATGGATTTTTGAAGCTTTTCATTAAAATTTATTTACCCTTCATTTCATGTCCAACTTAATATGTGAGTAATCTTAGAATGTGAGCAGTAAGTATTAATATAACATAACAGTAGACTTTAATATGAGAGTAGCAGGTATTAAGCAGATGATATAAATCAAATCAACACATAAACATCATGCATAGAGACACCAGATATAAGTGGAAACCCATAAAGGGAGAAAACCACATCTTATTATTGTTGTGATACAAAGGCGAGCTCCAACTCCCTCTCACCACTTTTTTTCTACAGGCACCAACCTACAGGAGGCTTCAACCTCAATTCTGCAAGCTACAACTTGCAAGGAAGCACCAACTAACTTCAATTTTCTGCAGGCACCAACCTACAGGAGGCTCCAACCTCAGTCAGCTACAACTGACAGCTATCAAGCTGCAACTTGATAGGGAAGCTCCAACTTCCTCAATTTATCAAATTGAATGTTTGCTGATTTACCTCAGATATCAGCTCTGTTCTGTAGCATCTCTTTCTGCTCTTCTTTTCTTAATCTTCTCTGCCTCACTCTTCTATATTCTGCATTCTCTATATTTACTATCTCTAACCTCTCCTCACTTTTTTCATATCACGTCGATATTATATATAGAGTTCCTCACATGGCTGTTTGTATTTCACAAAGTATTTGGAGTGAACAGTCATGACTCTTTGGCTTATGTCTTCTTATTCCTTTATCCAACTCATTTTTAAAATTATAAAAATATGCACAAATTTCCATGCTACCGTGGAATTTTTATTTTCCTTAGGATACTTTCCTTTGCATCACAAACAATATAAAAAAAAAGAATATTTACATTTTCAGTTACACATTTCAATATCACTCAGCTCCTTTTCTGGACTTTCTTCGGCTTTACTGGATTTGTCTCTTCTGCTGCTGTTGAGTGATTGTTCTGTATATTTCTGTTCATTATGTCTGCAAAATTCCCTGTGACATTTTCAGTTTCTACATTCTTTGTTTACCTCTATTAGGCCCACATTTTCATCCCTGTGTTTATTCACCTGTTCACTGTACTTTTGTGCACCTACTGCATATATAACTGCTTTCTAATATAACATTTGATTTTAAATCTGGGCAAACTCTCAAGGTTCTAATCTCTTGGGTTGGCACTTTAATCAACTATGGAGGCTTCTTATACTCATGATTATAAGACCCATTTATTTACTTTAACGTATGCCCATCTCCGAGTCAAACATTAAAAAAAACTATTAATAAACCGTGGCTTTTGTTTAGCGCCCAACGTAAGCATGGTCACAAGTTTTATAACCTTTATATCATCAAATTGTATTACTTTCCCCACTTAAATATATCACTTGATAACGCTCACATCCACAGTCCCATTTAGCTCTCACTATACCCCGTTCTCCTCTACGTGGTCTTCCTCAACTTCCTTTTGATTTCACACACACAGTCATACGTATGCATTTTATAATTTATCCTCTTCCATATTATGACTATGGAAACCCTTAAATATGTTCAGTCACCGTCTTATAATAAGGTTTCCACCCTTATATTAATAACCGATGTTTTTAATAAATTACTATAGGCTTCGGCCCCACCATACAATCGACGAAATCAATCAAATACACACGCCCATACCTTAAGTTAACCTTTGCGCATCTTCCCAATATGATCATTGTCCGATGGCTTCCCTCCAGATCGATGGCTTGTATCAATATCGCACGGGGTCCTCAGTCGAGATTTAATGCGCAATGGAGCGCAGTGAGAGTGGTTTTGCCAACTTGCTCTGGGACACGCGTCGTTCGTCCTGTGGAATCGCTCCCAACTCCTTAAATACCGCCCACCGTGTAAAGGTGGTGTGATGAAAACCATAAACCGTCGTCACTGTTCATATGGTCATGGTTCCGCTTCTTCAACATGCCAGGTTCCGCTCAGCTTCCACTTCAAGGTTCCGCTCACTCTTGACTGTTCGTTCTTGATTCGTGGTTCCGCCTCTTCATACACCATTCTGGTTCCACAAGCACCAATGTATAGTTGCCATACCATGGTTCATTGTTCTAGTTCATACACTAACCTTAAGATTACGAACAGGAAATTTTCCAACATATCTCCTCTTTTACGCCTCGACTTCCCTTCTTCCTACTTGCATCGGCGTGACCATTCAAGAGTTGCAATCATCGATTCTATTCCAATCTTGTGGAATGGAAATCAACCCCATCAATGTAACTGTAATGGAACCCTTATGTAATCCTGGTTTCCGGCTTCCTTGCAATTAGACGATGCTCCAACGCACCTCTACGCATTTCATTTATCTTTACCCTTATGCAAGAAGCGTTGACTCTTAGTCAAAGTTACCCTGTCTCAACGATTAGAAAATTTTGCTGTAAGTGTTCAATTCATCATTCGAACAATATTGCTCTTCTTCCTAGTGCTACTCTGATTCATATTGATTATTCACAATCTTCAGGTTCCAAATGCATTCACTGCTTGTCTCTGCTTCAATACACTACATGTCTCTGCTACCTCACTATTGCTTTGTTGTTGTTTCAGGTGCTCCTTTGCAATCTCCTTTGCCATCAATGACAATATTTCCAACAAACCAAACTCACATATACACGCGGATATCCTTAAGAAAACTTGCGTATGTCCAGAGATCTTATTATGAATTTAATTCTTTACTTATATCATTGCATCATTCATTCATTAGATGTTTAGTAAGCAGTAAGCATGTGCAGTAATAACAGAATAAAACATCACACATAAGCAACACACATGAACACCATTATTTAAGGTGGAAACCCAATTCGGGAGAAAACCACCATTGTTGTCGTCTCTGTCTTCAATATTTATTATAAAGAAAAATTATTACAATTTTGTATTGGTGCAGACTCATACCAGCACGCAGGCACCCACCTGCAGAAGGCTGAAACCTTCTCTCGTTCTCCAGCCACTACTGGAAGGGAGCTCCAACCCCCTCACTAAAGGCTTCGACCCTCAGCACCACCATGGACCATGTTTCATCAATTTTCATACTGGATCCAATAGCTTCCACACAACATACCTTGTAGACCACTTTTCATCAATTTTTCAGACTGGACCCACTCCATACATCAAACTGAAACTTATAACTCCATCAACCAATCAACCAACAACTTGATCTTCAATTAACATAATCAGTAGCATATTCAACATTCAAAAAACCCAGAACTGTATGAATACATCATTGACAGATAGCAGTAAAACAGCAAAACAGATCAGATATTTCATTCCACACACTTCAGCAAAATCCTAGATTCCATACGCGATTTTACTTCACTGAACTTGTGTATATACACGAGTTCACAGAGACAAACCTGCGTATACGCTCTTTTGCTGAAACGAACCTGTGTATATACGCGCTTTTGCTGAGATGAACATGCGTATAGATCTGTAACTTTTCAGAACTATGCATCTCTTCAGAATAGATAACTCAGATTTCACCCTCTACTTCAGCAAAGATTCACCAAATCACAGATCTAAACATTCCATAAACATATCTAGAAAATACATAGTCATTTTAGATCTAGAGATCCCTTTTCATCATTTTCTTCATAGGTACATTATTAATTCAGATCAATCAATAAATTGTTACCCATTCCATGCAGAAATACTTCAGAGTGAAGTATTCATTAAAACCATGACTTCAGAATAGATATGCAGATACAAAATCAACCCTGAACAGACATTGATTCAAATAGCATACGCTACTTTGCTTTACTAAAGTCGCGTACATACGCGCTTTCTTGCACATCAACCCCTGTATACTTCTCTGTATTTTATTCTTCAAAAACCCTAACTGCCATACGCTCTATTCATGAAGCGAACTCGCGTATATACGCGCTTTTGTTGAAACCAACTAGCGTATAGATCTGAAAAAGATAAACTTTGCAGAATAGACCAGATCTATAAACTTACCCAGATTTCTTCAATTTCTTCATCAGACTTGCACCAGGCCTTCATCATTTCTTTTGCAGATCATCCTAGAGATTCATCATTTCTAGATCTAGAGATCTTGAACCTTCATCATATCCATAGGTGCATCATCGATTCAGATCTATCAGAGTTCAACCATGCAGATATCTCTTAGAGATATTTATTCATAAAAACCCTTACACATGCACACTATTTCACTATAATCTTCTTCTCCTTATATAGAATTAGCCTTTGTCAATACCATGAGTAAAAACCACTCCACTGCTGATGGTATTCCTGGACAGGATCAAATAGATAATCTAGCGCTCAATCCAGTGGGCCAATACCATGGTAATGTCCCCTAGTTTTATAAATTTAGAGCGCAAATAGGCATACGCTACTTGGTACGTACTTTTCTGCGTACAAACGCTACTTTTCCTTTACAAACCCGCGTATGCTTTGTGACATATCTTATTCATCATTTATCTGGCACTTACTGAAATTCCTTTTTCTACTACTTCTGAACTGATCTGTAGATACATCATTTTTACATCAAGTAGCTTTCCATCAAGGAAAACACATTGCATCATATTTCCAATAACTGAAATAATTCAACACAAAATCCCTCTCAAGGAAAACCAAAAACCATTCAAACAGAAACTGCTCAGAATAAACCCTGTTCAGTTACCTTTAGTTGAGAAAGAGATCAAGAAAATGTATGAAGATGGTATTATTGTCCCTATTAGATATTCTGATTGGGTGTCTAATCTGGTGTCAGTTAGGAAGAAAACGAGAGAGATTATGCTTTGTATACACTTCAAAGACTTAAACAAAGCTTCACTCAAGGACAACTACCCTTTACCCAAGATGGACCATATTTTACAAAGGGTAGTTGGTTCAAAAAGAATTTCTTTGCTTGATGGCTATTCAGGGTACAATCAGATCTTATTTCACCCTGATGATCAATTAAAGACAGCTTTTACTACACCTTGGGGCACTTTCATGTATGTGAAAATGCCCTTTGGTCTAATGAATGTTGGAGCAAATTTTCAGAGAGCCATGGACATAGAATTCTCGAAAAAATTAGGCTACTTCATCATTATTTACCTTGATGATGTTACTGTGTTTTCAAAGACAGATGAAGAGCACTTAGAACATTTGAGAAAATTTTTCGAGAGATGCAAAAAGTTTGGGATATCTTTAAACCCTAAGGAAAAATTATTTTGTCTCCAAGAAGGTAAACTCCTTGGGCACATTATTTCAGAGGAGGGTATAAAGATATATCCAAAGAGGATTGAGGCCATATTGAAAATCTCTCATCCTCGAAACATCAAGGAACTGCAATCTTTCATTGGAAAGATTAATTTATTGAGAAGGTTCATACCCAACTTGGCTGAAATCCTTAGGAATATAACAAACATGTTGAAGAAGGAGCAAGGGGTAAAATGGACCTTGGAAGCAAAGAAGTCCTTTGAGCTGGTGAAACAAGCCTTAACCAAAACACCAGTTCTAATAAGTCCTGATTTTTCAAAAGAATTTTATATTTTCTCATTTGCATCAGAACATACAGTAGATGTTGTCCTTTTACAGAAAAATCCACAAGGACAAGAGCAGCCTATTGCATTCTTTAGCAAGGCATTGAGAGATGCTCCTTTGAAGTATAGCATTATGGAAAAGAAATCGTTTTCTTTGGTTAAAGCTTTAAAAAACTTCAGAGTATACATCCTTCACTCACACATCATTGCCTTCATCCCAAATTTAGTTGTGAAAGACATTCTAACATAGGACCCAGATGGTAAGAGACGTAAGTGGATTGCGGTTATTCTTAAATATGATTTAGAGATCAAGCCCACTAAACTCATCAAAGGCCAAGGTCTAGCTAGATTAATGGCTGAATCCAATTTTGAAGTTCTTGATATTAATATGATTGATGCTTTAGATGACCAAGAAGAATTGTCAACTCCCATTGTTGAAGATCATTTTATGAATTCCTCTTGGTATGCTGATATTTTATTTGTTTTTCTTAATTTGAATACACCTCCCGGTTTATCAAAAACAAAGGCAAGGTTTTTGAAGTTAAAAGCTGTAAACTATTGTATTATAGATAAATGTCTTTATTCGAAAAATGCAAGTGGGATACTGCTTAAATGTTTTCCTGAGTATGATGCAGAGAAGGTTAAGCATGAGTTCCATGAAGGAGAATGTGGAGGCCACCTCTACTGGAAGACAACAACCAACAAAATCTTAAGGGCTGGTTACTATTGGCCCACTCTCTTTCTTGATGTACACAAGATGATAATTGCCTGTCATAAATGCCAACTTTTTGAAGGCAAAAGGAAGCTGCTACCCTTACCTTTACATCCAATCACTGTTGAAGCTCATTTTCAATAGTGGGGACTTGACTTCATAGGAGAAATCCATCCACCATAATCTTTCCAATAGAGATGGATTCTCACTGCCACATACTACTTCACCAAATGGATAGAAGCCATCCATTGTAGGCAAGCCAATGATTTTGTCATTATAAAATTCATAGAGACTAATATCCTCTCTAGATTTGGTTGTCCTAGGAAGATCATCACTAATAATGCAGCAGCATTTGGATATAAGAGGATGGTTGAATTCTGTCACAAATATCAGATAACATTGGGTCATTCTACGACTTATTACCCTCAAGGTAATGGGCTAGAAGAATCCTCAAAAAAAATTTTGGCGAACATAATCAAGAAGCTATTGGAGGACAAGAAGTCTTGGCACACAAAGCTAGTGCATGCACTATGGGCTGACCAATTGACATTGAAGAAATCTATTGGTATGTCACCCTTCCAGCTTGTGTATGGTACTGATGCAATTTTTTCAACCAGCCTTGCTGTGCCAATTATGAAGTTGATTCAAGAGTTGCAAACTGAAGATAATGACAAGATCAGAAGAATAAATCAGACCATTCACCTTCAGCAAACTAGGGAGGAGGTTTATAACAAAGCATTACAAAAACAAGACAGCATCAAGAAACTTTTTGACAGAAGAACGAAGGCTAGAAATTTCAATGTTGGGGACAAAGTTTTAAAGTGGGACTCAAGGAGAGAAGAGAAGGGCAAGCATGGGAAATTTGACAACTTATGGCTTGGCCCTTATCTCATTCATTATACTTTCGGTAACAATGTCTTTTTCTTGCAGGAGTTGAATGGAGCTGAACTGTTTGGGGGTCCTGTCAATGGCAGGATGCTTAAACATTACTTCTCTTGATCCATGCTATGTTTTGAAACCTTTTTATCTTTTTTCTCACTATAAATATTTCATCCACCACTGCATTCAAAGTTAGAAAGATCAAAAATACAAAAACAATACAAGAAAGAAAAGAGGGTAGATTGAAAAAACAATAAAGGTACAGCCCCATACCAAAAAGAGAAACAAATCTGAAAGTGTGCTAGTTTAAATGCCACTCCTAAAAAACACACTTCTAATTAGTCAAACAGCCTAATCTTGACTAATTAGTTTTAAATTGACTATTGATAGGTTAGTGAATTTGATTGCCAAGACAGCTTAATCTTGGCTTATCAGTTAGATAGATTAGGTTAGAAATTAAAGGTTCAAACAAGCTTAAAAACAGAACCTTAGTTTTCAAAAGAGAGATGACTCAAAACTGTTTATTTTTTGAGTCAAAAACAGAGGTAAAACTGGTTCTAATCAGCTCAAAATCTGAACCAGTCAACAAAGAAAAACAACTCAAACAGAAGAAAAAACAGAGCTGAAAAAGGAGAAGGTCGTGCTTTAAACTTTAAAATCTTAAGCCTTCCATTTTGATTTAATTTTCTATGAAAATAATGTCTATGTGCAGCTTGTTTTTTATGCCATAGATCAGCAACAAGTTAGACTATTTAATCCTTAATTGTATGCTTTTAAATTTCTGTTTTAGAAATTAGAGAATAAAATCTGTTAGACTATTTAATCCTAACAGATTAGTAGATTAGGTAGAGAAACATATGAACTCAACTGTTTAATCTGAGTTCATGGAGAAATAAGAAGTAGAATTAGACTAGATTTTTTTTTCTTTCAAAAGAATAAAATGTTTGTAAAATATTTTGTCAATCCAAGTGCACTCTAAAGAAGAAAAAATGTTAGATCAGTAGGATTGGGTAGGTAGAAAGCTTTTTGATCAAGATCCATTTTTTTTCATGGCTGCTAACATTTTCCAGAGAAAAGAGGAACATCCAAGTAATGAAAGTTGCAGCCAAATGGATAAGGCATTGATCAGCCTCCCAGAGAATGCAAGTCTGAAGTTCTTGATGCCTTCAAGAAGGCACCATCCCCAAGTGGAGCCACTGTTAGCCACCTATAAAAAAATTTATATCAAAAGGTGGCTAAATTATTTTTGAGACTTAAAGAAACAAGTTTTATTGCTAAAAATGTTATCTCTTGAAGACTCATGAAGACATCATGCCCTTTGTTTAACCTTCACTGTTGTTTCCCTTTTGAAGATGTTGAAAATCTGTTATTTCCATAGAGAAAAGACTACTGCAAAAGCCCCATTTTTCCCCTCCTTCACTCAAAACTAACCTTCATTCTTACCCCTCTATCCCCCATGAAGTTCCTCTATTTTTCATGATTTCCCTTCTTCCCTTCATGAAAATCCTTTTACAAAGTTTAAAACTCATTTTTAAACTTTACCGAAACCCCAAAATCCATCAAAAACTTTGAAAATTTTCATAAAAAATAAGTGTTTTGACTATAGGCTTAAGCCCCTTTGGGCTAAGTCCTAACCACTTCCCCACCATATGCCCTCATGCTAGAACCAAGCGCTAAACCCTTTCGGCGCTTATCACATCTGAAATAAATCAAGAACACAAGTCTTTTTGGCATTTATAAGACTTTTGATGCGATTAGCCCTCTTAATATGTAAACTCCCAATCCTTTGTTTTCTTTGAAAACCAATATTTAAAGGCCAAAGCGCTCATTACATCAGAAATATCAGAGCGCACAAGTATTTTTGTTGTATTAAGTCTTCTGATCCGATGAACACCTTTGTTTATAAGTCCCGATCCCATTGCCGCTTCATATAACCCTTGGGCCCACATTTGGGCGCTTAACATATTGTATAAACCCTCCCGATCATATTTTTCCTTTGTAAAACATAAAAACCCCTTTTCCCTATGTTTTGCATTAAACCCTCCGGTGCAATGTTATTTAATGAAAAAGGACCGTTGATTTTGTTTCCCTGATCAACAATCCTTATAATCTCGCATTGGAGATTTTTAATGGGTAGATTGAAAATCCCTCTCCGAAGTCCCGATCCCGATTGGCCCTTTCTATGTATAAACCTCGGGCCTTTTGTTTTCCATATAAACCACAGGCCATGCAACCAGGCGCCAAGTCACATATATGTAACATGCCCCAAGCCATAAAACCTTTGTATTTCGTTAATTTTTGGTTTTCATATATTATAAGAGCTCTCACTCATTCATTGGTCGGAGCCTTTCTCCATTGTTGATCATTGGACTAATCTGATGGCCAGCGCTATATCGCATTAGAAATTTCCATTGGTGCATTGTAAATTTTATGCCACCCCCAAATGGTCACTCCCCGATGGGTTCCCCACCGTAGATCTGATCTTTAGATCGAAGACCCACAATTAATCGCTTCGGCGCCCTCCCTGTCCATTGTCCCGCCGATTGCGAAAGCTCCGATTGCATCTGGGCCATCCACGTGTCCAAATCGGACGGTCCAGAATGCGTCTCTTGACTTTGGTGAAAAACATGCAGCCCCACTCTATAATGTTTTTCCAACAAATCACAGTCGTTGATCTATGTAGATCAATGGCCCATATTAATCCTTTTCTCCGCTTTATAAATTTGTTTATTATCCCCAGTTTCAATCTTGGTTGTCAATCCTTTACATCTGACGGCCTATATTAACCCTGACAGGCCTCACCTTTGTAGGTCCTGCCTTCCTCTGTTTTTAATCTTACCTGTCCAATCCTTGATTCGATGGCCCATATTGAAACCGATGGCCCATATTGAAACCGCCCCACCTATTATCGCCTACGCATCTTATCGATATCGTGCTCACTCCCGATCGTCTGATCTGAGACCCTTGATCTGACGGTTGACGGTGTTTTCGCGTAAGTTTAAGCACAGGGGTTAATTCTCAAAAATTTAAATGATATAAGCTGTTTTGAAACGCCACGTGTCGGGCGAGGACGCATATTGCGTTCGAAAAGGAAATACCACCTGCCAACCTTTTCATCACGCGAAAACAACTATTTTTCCCTCCAAAACCACTTTCCTCATTTTATATTGTGTTGTATCGCATGCACCCCCCGTCGTTGATCTCTGTAGATCAACAACTTAGATTCAATATAGCCTTTCATTCTCGCCCTCCGCCTTTTCCAAAGGGCCTTCATATATCATCCGGACCATTGAACTCCCAGAGCCGAACTGATCTAACGGCCCACGATCATCCCAAAACCCCAATTTTCTTTCCTATGTAATTTTCTCTGCCAAAAGATTTTAACCCCATTTCCTTTGTATTTCTTCCATTTTCGTCAAAAGTGGCCCTTCTCCATTGTATTGACCCAGTTGCTCTTGACCGTCGATCTCTGCAAGATCGACGGATCTGACTTAATTTTCATCACTGCTTCTTCCAAATCTCCTCCTTCTGACCCCACAGGCAAATCTTCGGTCGCGACTTAACCGTAGCCTTCTAAGCAGTCTTACCCAAATAAACGCAGGATTATTTAACTTTTATTATTTTATCCAGGTTTTTATGGTTTTTCATTATATTTAAGAAAATCTAAAGGTCGGAGATGACGATTCCCACACCTTTGTTCATAAAAGGGAAGCCATCCACAGGGTTTAACATCACGTTTCGTCAATGCGTCATGAGCATTGATGCCATATGAACCCTTTGTACACCTGCACATCAACAAGACACAGAGAATTTGAAACAAATCGAAGAGTATCAGTGTTGAAGACCTACCATAGCATAACTGAAGAATTAAAGATTAAATACACAGATTGGGTGGATTATTGCTAATATCGAAAATCAAAATCCTAATCCATTCAATTAAACACAGTTAAGGAAAAATCAATAATATCTATCAGACAGAGAGCCACCACTGCCACATAAGAGGCAGATTGATTCCTCTTAGCTACCTTATGCCACCTGTAGCCTCAAAGCATTCAACAAAGGGCCGAGTAATGACCAGAACAGAGGATATTTTCCTCAGGACAGTCGAACAGTTACTTCAGCCGAAGAAATTATTGCAAAATATCTGCTGAGTTACTACAGAGATGACACAGAGCCTCAAAGTCAACAAAATCATCCCACCAAGCCTAAATACTTAATGTAAACCAATTAATACAGTAAAAATATCTGTAAACTTCTCCATTGAGCCCCTCAAAGGCCGAGAAGCATTAACTATATTAATTAAACTCATAGATCTTTTCTCTTTCGACCTCATCATCCTTCTATAAAATCTTATTGAGGAGTTCATTGTAAATGTTGGTTGCAGAACTTTGAAATATACTTGTGCTCGAAGCTTCTACTTGTAAATAGTGTTCACGGGCTCTTGAAGCTCTGCTTGTGATTAAATACGTTAGGTTGAGAAGTGAAGATGATTGTTGAACTGAAACATTAGACTTAAAGCTGTAACTGGTTTGAAGCATCAATACAAGCTGATTTATGGGATCCTGGTCTATGTCAACGGTGATGTTATTTCTTATTGTAAATTTTTATTTTATTTCTGTTGTCACTTTGTCCATCTTCTCTGATAAATAACAGCAAGCATAGAGTTAGGATTTACTGTATATCATTACCCTTCTCTGACTGATAAGCTTTATCTATATTTTTTCTTCCAAATTGTGTTGTTTAGGAATGATTTAATTCAGTTTAAGCAGTTAGGAATGTTGGCGTTCCCTCGTCCTATTTTCTAAGCTAAATATTTTTCTTAAATGTTATTTTCAGTTTATGTTAAGTAGAGATGAACTAAGGAAGTGATGGTGAGCCCTTTCCTTCAGTTTTATCCCAAAAAACTATCTGAAAGTTTCCCTAAGAGTGTGTTGAAAGCAGGCTAGGTTAAAATTCCTTACCTGATCTTAGACTCTTCTTTGTTATCTTATGTGTTTGTCTTGAAATTTTACCAAGTAAAGCAGAGCTAGGGAAGTTTATAGTGAGCCCTATCCTCTAGTTTCTTCTCCAACAATTTCTTTTAAAGTTTCCCTTTGTGTTTAAAATGTTTTTCTATTGAAATTGCATCAAAAGTTAGCTAGTTTTGAAGTACTTACCAGATCTTAGATTACTTTTATGTCTTTCTTAAGTGTATGCCAAAAGCAGGATAGTTTCAAAGTACTTACTTGATCTTAGGCTGCTCTTTGTTCTTCATTTGTTTATTTCCCCTTCTTGTTGTATCATTTCATTCCATAAAATCAACTTTAAAGAGATCCTTAGACATATATGACTTGCCCCATGGACCACTCTTGGACCTTGTTGTTTCAATTAAACCCTATTATGACTCCATAGCCCAATGTACTAAAAACCAGCGTTATATCTATCTTTTTAGCCAAAGCTTGTTTCGATTGCTTGCAACTTCACACCTTTGAAACTCTTTCCATTTAGGACTTTCCACCCCAATAATAATCATGCTCAACCATCCAAAAACAAACAAAAACCTCAGCCTTCATAACTAGCCTAATATCAGTACCCAAAAGCCTTAAAGATAAATCAATCTTTACACTTTATTGGAGAGATCCCTCTCCGGATTCAAGAGGGCTAGATCCTAGAATCCAAAAGTGGTTGAAATAGTGTTCTCTCTTCAGTTTGATGTTGCCAATATTGCAAATTACAAGGAGCTAACATGGATCATGCAAACATTCGATGAGTTGGGATCAGAGATAGGAGGAGGAAGACCATGGAAAGTACCAAGCAAGGAGGAATCTTTGTAGACTTCGGGTGAGACACTGATCAAAGGATCGACGGTTTGCTTATTGGCCACCAAAGAGATAATCGACTCAAGGGAGGTCTGAGACTTCGGTTCGTAATACGTCAACTAGTCAATGGTGACTGTCTTTCCATCATGAGGGGAGGACATCTTGCAGTGGACCATAGAAGGGATAGCAGACATCGCATAAGTGTAGCTACGACCCAATAGAATTTTGTAATATAAGGGGGCATCTATGAATTCTATGTCAATGCAAACAGTCTTGCCCGCACGAGTAATAAGACAATTGCGAAATAATCCAATGGGATGGGAGGCATGGCCATCCCACGCTCGGAGATTGATTGTGGAAGGAGCCAACTCAGGTGATCCGAGTTGTTTCTAAACCGAAGCGGACATCACACAGGTGGATGCCCCCTCACCAATAATGCATCGAGAAACGTTGGTGTTATGGATCTTAACTGGGATTTGGAAAGTAACGAAAGCTAGGAGAGGAGGATGTTCTGACCGGTAAACATCAAAGACAATCAATCGATCATCGAAAGGATCTAGAGTGCCAATGGTAGATAGTAGAGCTTTTCGTTGTGAAGGGCATGACTGGAGGAGTTCCAGTGTTGAAATAGAAGTAGGATATTGTGCCAGATCATCTACTATGCTATACGAATCGATGGCTTTGCCAGAAGTAGAATTTCAGCGCAGTGGTCCCTTAGGTATCTTTGGATGAACCTCGGCCCTAGGCTAAGGGATCTTCAAGGGGCCATTAGGTGTCAAAAGAGGCTCTGTAGAGTCCGAAGGAGGCAGCTTGGGGACAGACGTAGTGGGGGGCTTGTTGTACTGACGGGACCGAGTCTGAATATTGATGTCAACAGTTGGAGGTTGATCAGACTTCATCATGAGAATCTGGTAATCAGAGGTACCAGATGGGAGAGGTTGAGTGGCCACCTATCCTTCAGGTGGTTGGGTAGCCATGAATCCTTGCTAAGGGAAAGGATCCGTAAGCATAGCCGGCTGACTAGGTGCAAGACTCGGAGGAACGGAAGGGATGACTTGCTTTCCTCTCAAATTTGATTGAGACTCCCACAACTGCCACATTTGTGGCAAAATAAGACAATCATGCATGTAATGACCATAAACACCACAACAAAAACAGGGCTTGTTCGTGCGAACAGGCCTGTCCTGCTTGGGCTAAGTGCCCTGTTGCTGGTTCGTAGACTGATTTTGAGTGCCTTTCCTCTTCTTTTTAGAGGGAGGAGGATTAGTCGCTCCCTGTTGTGCATACACCTGCCCCTGAGTGTGATGTGGCTGTTGTTGCGAGGGTTGAGAAGGAAAGGGAGGAGGAGGTGCTAATGTTGGAGGAGCTGGAGCACTAGGCTGTGAATACAGATAATAAGAAGGTTGGGTAACGGTGTGGTAAATAGAAGGTTGGAAAAAAAGAGGAGGCATGCCATATCCTGGATATGTCCTATCGGGAGGGGAAAAATTGCAGGAGGTGTTGGCCCCCCCTGAGGAAAACCATAGCCCATGGGAGGTTAAGCATACGTATTAGAGAGAGCTCCAACGATACCGTCGGCGGTGTGAGATTCCCCTGGTGCATTGGCACCACCGGGTTTGGGAAGATCATGTAGAATGGTATAAACATAACCCGACTGAGCATAGATCAGGTCATATTTTAACACAATTTGGGGAGCGGCTTCTTCGGTTTGAGGAAAGTGAGATGCGACATATTTTCCGATAGGTGGAAAAATATATCTAAGGAACCAGTCCATGTAGACACGATATTCGAAGGTAGGAGCTTGACATAGGCTCTTTCTTCTCTGCCATTCCTGGACATTAATGGAAAGGCAATGTTAGCCACCTATGAAATTTATTATACCAAAAGGTGGCTAAATAATTTTCTGGAGTCTTCAAGGAACATATTTTAATGCTAAAAAGTGTTGGCTCTTGAAGACTCTCAAAAGGCCTCATGCCTTTGTCTTAATCTTCACTGATGTGCCCATTTTACAATCTAGAAATTCTATTGATTTCTGAAATAGAATACTACTGCAAACACCATTTTCCCCTCCCTTCCACCTCCAAAACTAACCTCATTTTTATCCCTCCATTTCCCATGAAAATCCATCATTTTCATGTTTCTCCCCTTTTCCCCTTCATCAAAAAATCCATTTGATAAGGTTCAAGACCCTTTCTTACCTTATCGAAACCCTCAAACCCTTGAAAAACACTGAAAACTTCACAAAAAATACATATTTTTGTTCAAAACCCCTTGGGCTAAATCCAAAACCTTTCCCCTCCATATGCCTTGGTGCTAGAACCAAGCGCTAGCCTTCCAAGTGCTTATCGCGTCGCCCGATTGCGATTAGCCCTTCCTCCATAAACCCTGATCATATGGTTTTTCATATAACCCATGGCCCCGCAGAAGGGCGTCGAGCCGTATTGAAAATAAATATTTCGCCCCCGAAGTATAAACCTTCATTTATATAAATCTGTCGGTTTTTACTATGTCCTAAAGTTTTCTATCGTTACAAAATTATAGTCGCTCTCCACTGTCGATCTAATCTGTAGATCGACAGTGCGCAATCTATCACCCCGGTGGTCCCCGCCAGCCACTCACTATTTCAAAACCAAGCGGAATCCATCACACTACCTTTGAGAGGCAGGCAGTTTTTTCTATTTTGTAACGATTCCATTCACCGCCCGATGCGTGGCCTTGAGCACTATTGAAAAACCACCCTCATCGCGCATTAAAGGTTGGATGTGGAGTGAGCATGATATTAATGCGCGCCGTCCGATCTGAGGCCACTCATCCAACGGTGATAGCTCTCTGAAGACGCCCGTGAAATAACCAGGGTGCAGCGCAATGTTAAAAGCATCTCTGTCATCGATCTAATCTGCAAATCGATGGCCCACACTTCATCGCCCTGATTCCTCGTCCAGTCAGCATTTCCGGACCTGGGGTTTTATTTCGCCCTAATTTTATTGAAAATCTGAAGTCCGGGCGCATTCTATAAGGTTTTTTATCATGGGATCTCAGCCATTGATTGCTTGGGCCACTCTCATCTGACAACCCATGAACGTCCCGATTCTCGATCTTGATTTTTGATCATTTTTTCCCGAAACAGAGATTTTAACCCATTTCTCCGTTTTTTCCAAAAAATGACTCCTTCGCTTTGAATTTTCACCTCTGCTCTCGACCGTCGATCTCTGCGCGATCGATAGCTCTGATTTAACTCCTCTCCAATTTCCTTTTGACCCCCTCTAATCAATCTCAACCATTGGATGATGCCATCCAATGGCCACTCTCTCTCCACATGTCCTTCCTCAGCAGTAAACCTATATATGCAGGATTTCATAACGTTTTTTGTATTTTGCAGGGTTTAAAGGTTTTTTCTGCTATGTCTGAAGAAAATTCAAAGGCAGAGGGTGACAATCCTCCCCCCTTCGATTCACCAGAGGAAACCATTCGCAGGAAGAAGCTCCACGTTTCATAAATCATTCATGAAGCATTGATGCCACATGACCCCTGCGCAGCCTTGCACCCCAGCAAAACATAATGAATCGAGCACAGTCAAAAAGTATCAGTGTAGAAGGAAAGAACACACCAAAACAGACGATTGAAGACAGGCCTTCAGGGATTACATCTAATATGGTTTATCAAAATCCTAATCCCCGATTAAAACATAGTTAAAGTAAAAATCATAAAGGTTTATCAGACAGAAAGCCTCCACCGCCACAGCTGAGGCAAATTGATTCCTCCAAGCTACCACAAATCCACCTGTGCCTCAAAGCATTCAACCAGAGGCTGAATTTGTTGATCAAGACCAGATATCTACCTCACAACGCAGCCAGAGAGTAAATTCTGCAAACAAACTTCATGAAAAAATATCAACAAAGTTACTTTGACATCACACAGAGCCTCAAAGGTCAAAAAGAGCTCCCACCGAGCTTAAATCTTTATGTAAATCATTTAATACAGAGGACACCTATGTAATTTTCTTCATCAAGCCCCCCAAAGGCCAAAGGAACCATCAAGTCTGTATTAATTATCTTTGGAGATCTTTCATCAGATCTCACCTCCTCATTCTTATATATATACTACTGCAGAAGATGAGTGAGGGGTTAGTTGATTTGGCTACTGAACATTGAAATTTAATTGAGCTTGATACTTCTATCTGTAAATAGTGTTCACTGGCTCTTGGAGCTCTGCTTGTAATAGATAAGTTAGGCTGAGGTGGGTAGATGATTGCTAAACTAAAGCATTCGACTTAAAGCTGTAACTGGTTTGGAGCATCAATACAAGTTGATTTATGGGATCCTGGTCTATGGTGAAGGTGATGTTTTTCCTCATTGTAACTTGTTATTTTGTTTCTGTTTTCACTGTGTTTCATCTTCTCTTATAAAGAAAAACATGCATGGAGTTAGAACCTACTGTATACCAGTACCCTTCTCTGACTGAAAATCTTTATTTTCATGTTTTCTTCCAATCTGTGTTATTTAGGAATAATTTAATTCAGTTTAAGCATAGGAATGCTGGCGTTCCCTCATATTATTTCCTTAGCTGAATAATGTTCTTGGATGTTACTTTCATTTCATGTTAAGTAGAGATGAAATAAGGAAGATATGGTGTGCCCTGGTCCTAGTTTTATCCCCAAAGATTGTCTGAATGTTTCCCTTGGAATGCGTTAAAAGCTGGCTAGTTTAGAAGTACTTACCAGATCTTAGGCCATTCTGTGTTATCTTTGTGATTGTATTGAAAGTTACCAAGTAAAGCAGAGCTATGAGAGGATTTGTGGTGAGCCCGACCCGCTAGTTTCTACTCCAACAGTTGCCTTCAAATTTCCCTCTGTTTTTATATGTTTTCTGTTGAAAGTGTATCAAAGGCTAGCTAGTTTAAAATTACTTACCAAATCCTAGCTTACTTTTATGTCTTTCTTAAGTGTATGTCAAAAGCTGGCTAGTTTAGAAGTACTTACCAAATCTTAGGCTACTCTTTGTTCTTCATCTGTTTAATTCCTCTTCTTTTCATATCATTTCATTCCATGAATCAAACTTTATAGAGATAATTTGACATAGATGACTTGCCCCATGGGCCACTCTTTCCTTTTGCTATTTCAATTAAACCCTTTTACGACTCCATAGCCCAATGGACTAAAACCTGCAATTATCTACCTTCCTGTCCAAAGCTTGTTCTATTTGCTTGCAACTTCACACCTTTGAAACTCTTTTCATTTAGAACTTTCCACCTCAAACAGTAATCATGCTCAACCAGCCAAAAACAAACAAAACCCTTGGCCTTCATAACTAGCCTAATATCATTACCCAAAACTTCAAAGACAAATCCATCTTTGCACTTATTGGAGAGATCCCTCTCTGGATTCAAGAGGGTTAGATCCTAGAATCCCAAAGTGGTTGAAATAATGTTGTTTCTATGATTGGACTTTGCCAATCTTGCTAATTACAGATTCCTAACATTTCTGGTGACTCCACTGGGGAATCAAAGTTGAATTTTCACCTTAGGTTCCCTTTAAAACTTCATGAAACTTTGTGAGTAAAAGAATCCTTTTCAAGCACTACTAAGGAATGGTAATCATGATAAAACTTATTTGAATCGGTGGCAAACTAGGCAAACCCTAGGATTCTCATAAGGCTTTATCTAACCTTGAAAAATCAGTTGGCTTAGCCATAAGAATAGATTGTCTTTGTCTCATAACTGTAGCTAAGTTTTGAAACAGAGTTAGTACATTCTTAGAAACCACACAACTGAAAAATAACTCACAAAACTCCAAAAAATATTTCACATTGGTATCCAATAAACATGGTAGTGGACCATAAAACCTTTTACCTCTAAAAAGAGCTAAAAACTTCCACTTGGCGACTCCACAATCCTGAACAGACCTTAAGACTCCCCTGGGAAGAACCCTTTTCATTGTAATATCATTCAAACTCAGTTAGAGGACTGTAGGATTAAAATTTGTGTAAACAAATTAGTTAACCTCTCAAAGATTGTCATACCTGGTTGAACCTTTCCTGTTTATTTGGGTCTGAAAGACATAGCATAGTGGCTTCTAGAAAGATTCATACTAGAGCCTATCCTAACCCTGATCCACCTGAGGTAGTTGATAACCCAGAAATTATCCTTAGGAAGTCTCCTAAGATTAAATTATCAACTGTTTTTAGAGCACCCCTGAGAGCTAATTCATTTCTTGAAAATCTTTCAACTCTACAAAAATCACAAGTTGACTTAGGAAATCCATTTAGAACTAGGTCTCTTGATGATTTGGATCAGTTAGATTCAAAGTATTCACTTTCATCTCTTGAAATAAGTGAAAATCTTGGTAGCAGAGAAACAACACCTCCTGATTTACATTTCCTTCACAACTTAGGTGTCTCTCACCCAAGATCTGCTCAGCAATCTACTCCTAGTCCATCCACTTCTGCTCACCCTACATCCACTATCCAAACCACTCCACGTCAGCCCACTTTTCCTTTTATTAATCCACCCCTTGTGAATCAACCCCCACCACATATCGAGGCAGCATGGTATGCTCCCTTAGTCCTTCCTGTACCATTAGTCAATCTCCCACAGGACTTTCAATCCAAAATTCCATTATATGATGCTAGTAGTGCTAAAACTGCATCACAAAATGTGGATAATATGAATGACTACTTTGATAGAAATGAAATTGATGATGATTCTGTCAAGCTTATATTATTTGCTCAAAGCCTGGGGGGAGAAGTAAGAAAATGGTTTAAATTCTTAACCCCCCATAGTATCAATGATCTCCAAGCCTTCCATCAGACATTCTTAAACAAATGGGAAGTGAATAAAAACCCTCTCCAAGTCCTCTCTGATTACAAGAACCTCCATAGAAACATTGGGGAAAGTGTGCAGGCTTATTGCACTAGATTTAACAGTGTGTATAATGCCCTTTCCCCAGATCTAAAACCTCCACAAGTCTCAGATTTAAAAAAAAATTGTGAAGGGTTTGACCCTGAGATGGCCTATCAGCTGAGAGAGAGAGATTCTGCAACTCTTGAAGAGATGCAAAAAGGAGCTCTTTCTGTGGAAGTAAATTTAATGGAGAAGAGAGAAAGAATGAAAAATGAGAAGAGAGTGTCTTTTAGAGAGGAAAATACACCCTCTACTTCCAACTCAAATATGGAGAGAATGATGGAGGAGATGATGAATAAAATGAGCATCCTTGAGAGAGCACAAGCCAGTCAAAACCAAACTGCTCCTCAAAATAGAAACCAGAACCAGAATCAAAATTTTAGAAGGAACCAACCTCCAAACAGACCTAGGGAAGATGATCAACAGATCACTCCTCCCTTTCATAAAAAATATGTAAGTGAGGTTGAGGAAACAGATGAGATCATAGGGGAAGATGATATCAACATGCTAGGGGTAGATAATTATGACTTTGAAGTTCATTATGATAGAAAACAAGGTCTATACACACCTTATGATGGAAAAAGAGATGATGATGAAAGTTATTATCAAGACATGGAAAATGTCATCATAGAGTCTTAAAGAGAATATGACCTTAGAAGAAAAACTAGTCAACAAACCCCCAACACCAAAACCTCTGACAAATCTTCACAAAACAACACTACAAACAAGCCTAAAATTTTCAAACAAAAGGACAAAACAGTGGTTGTAAATTCTAATAATGGTAAAGAGAAAGGCATTCCAAACAATGAAAAACAAATTGTAGACATTAGTCGTACTAACAGCTCAGCTAGTACTCCTGTTAAAACCATTTTGTCAAATGTAAATAGGACAAATCAGCAAGCTGATATTGCTGATAGAGTGACAGCTAATAAGGCTGAAACTAGCACTTTAAAGAGTCAAATTCCTTTCAGCCTGGAGCGGGAAATTTCAAAGATCAAAATCTTTATTCCCTTGACTGAGTTAGCTGCCCAGCATGTATATAGGACCCAAATTTTGAAGGCTCTAAACATTGAAGAGAATGAGGACACTGTCAATCTTAGTGATGACTAACCAGAGCTGATTTTTGGTCCTAAGATTGAAGGTAGATATCAAGAGGGACTTGTTCCTCCCTTTTACGTAAGTTTAAATGTTCATGACAAAATTTTGCATAACGATATGCATGATTCCGAGGCTTCTCATAATTTAATGCCTAAAGCTGTAATGGAGAGCCTGGGTCTAGAAATCACCAGACCTTACAAAGATCTTTACTCCTTTGACTCAAGCAGAGTAAAATGTTTAGGATTAATCAAATACCTCTGTGTTAACTTAGCCCAAATTCCAGCCAAATGCTTAGTAATGGATATTGTCGTGGTTGATGTAACCCAAAAATATGGAATGCTATTATCAAGATCTTGGGGGGCTAAGTTACAAGGGACTATGCAGATGGACATGACCTATGCGACTATCCCTATTTTCAGTCAGACTAGAAGACTTTACAGGGAGTCCCACATGCAATACACAGTTACAAGCCAAGACAGACCATAGAACTCTCCCCTTTATTCTGTAGACACGGGCCTGGATTCATTTATCCTTTTCAATGATGAAACATTTAGTGAACAAGTCACTTTAACAGGATTAATGGCCGATAGGGACGAAGAGGAAGATAACGTAGAAGTGTCTGAACTGTGTGCTGAACCTGTAAACTCTAGCAAGCAAAGCACAGGTCTTGAGCTACAAGTCATGCGTCCATTGCTTTTAAATCTTGACAATCAAGAAATAAACCCTCAACCCAGTGAAAGACCTGAGGAGTTGAAACAATTACAACTAAGTGTTGATATTCCACATCAACCCTTAAGCACATTAGTTAAAGAGGATAGTAACCAGGATGAAACCAAAAATAGTCCTCTGTGGAGTATGTTTTTTGATGGATCCTGCACTAAAACTAACGCTAGTGCAGGTGTCTGGATTTCCAACACTGAAAACAACCACACACAAAGCATTTCCTGCAAATTAAACTTTTAGTGTTCCAATAACATAGCGGAATATGAATCCCTTCTCTTAGGCTTACATTTGTTGAAAAAGTTAGGAGCCAGAAGAATCAATGTGTATGGGGATTCAGAGTTATTCATTAGGCAAGTCAATGGGGAGTATAAGGCAAATCATCCCAGACTTAGAGCCTACCGAAACGATGTCATGGACCTTTTGAAAACATTCGAGGAGTAAAAACTAATTTTTGTCCCAAGAAAAATAAATATTGCGGCCCACAATTTAGCCTTTTCAACTAGAACATGCTTAACGCCATATGAAACCAAAGACTGCACAACTCAGATAAAATTTAGACCAGCTGTGACTGATAACGAATAGTATTGGCATGTGTTTGACGGAGACAAACAAATAGAAGACTTCATGCAATTCAGAAATGAATTCGAACTACACAGTGTGGACTCAGATTATGAATCAGACTGCAGTGAAGAAAATTTTCTTGGCAAAGAAGAGCCATCTCCCGAGCTTGTCAATATTGATCTTCTCACCAGCAAACTTTAAAAAAAAACATAATTGAATGCAGAGTTAGAAACTCTGCCCTCTAAAGATGAAAGTTTGCCAAGCGGTTTGGCACCTCTATAAGAGTTATTTGATTTTAACGATGTGGCCAAGAAACCAAAACTAGAACCTGTAGAGACTGAAGTGGAAGAGTGCAATATAGGCAGTGAACTTAAACCGAAAATGATTAAACTATCTAAGACTTTGGCAGCTCACATTAAACTCAAATACATAGATTTGTTTAAAGAATTTTCTGATTTTTTTTCATGGAGTTACGAAGATCTTAAATCCTATGACACTGAAATAATACAACACAAAATTCCCCTCAAAGAAAACCTAAAACCTTTCAAACAGACACTGCACAGAATAAACCCTATTTAGTTGCCTTTGGTTCAGAAGGAGATCATGAAAATGTACGATGCCGGTATTATTGTCCCTATTAGATATTCTGAGTGGGTGTCTAATCTAGTGTCAGTTAGGAAGAAAAATGGAGAGATCAGGCTTTGTATATACTTTAGAGACTTAAAAAAAGTTTCATTAAAGGACAACTACCCTTTACCTAAGATGGATCATATTTTACAAAGGGTGGTAGGGTCTAGAATAATTTCTTTGCTGGATGGCTACTCAGGGTACAATCAAATTTTAGTTCACCCTGCTGATCAATTAAAGACAGCCTTTACTACACCATGGGGCACTTTCATGTATGTGAAAATGCCTTTTGGTCTAATGAATGATGGAACAACTTTTCAAAGAGCCATGGACATAGCATTCTTGGAAGAACTGGGCTAGTTCATCATTATATACCTTGACGATGTCACTGTGTTTTCAAAAACAGATGAAGAGCACTTAGAACATTTAAGAAGAGTTTTTGAGAAATGCAGAAAGTTTGGGATATCTTTAAACCCTAAGAAGACACTATTCGGTCTCCAAGAAGGTAAACTTCTTGGGCACATTATTTTAGAAGAGGGTATTAAGATAGATCCAAAGAGGATTGAGGCCATATTGCAAATCTCTCATCCTCGGAACATCAAGGAGTTGCAATCTTTCATTGGAAAGATTAACTTTTTGAGAAGGTTCATACCCAACTTGGCTGAGCTCCTCAGAAATATCACTAACATGTTAAAGAAGGAGCAAGGAGTAAAATGGACCTTGGAAGCAAAGAAGTCCTTTGAGCTGGTGAAATAAGCGTTAACCAAAACACCGGTTCTAGTAAGTCCTGATTTTTCAAAATATTTTTATATTTTTTTGTTTGCATCAGAACACACCATAGCTGTTGTCCTTTTACAGAAAAATCTACAAGGATGAGAGCAGCCCATTTCATTATTTATTAAGGCATTGAGGGATGCTCCTTTGAAGTATAACATTATGGAGAAGCAAGCTTTTGCTTTGGTTAAAGCTTTGAAAGACTTCAGAGTATACATTCTTCACTCACATATCATTGCCTTTGTCCCAAACTCAGTTGTTAAAGACATTCTAACACAGGACCCAGATGGTAAGAGAGGTAAGTGGATTGCTGTCATTCTTGAGTATGATTTAGAGATAAAACCCACTAAACTCATCAAAGGCCAAGGTTTAGCTAGATTAATGGCTGAACCAAATTTTGAAGTTCTTGATATTAATATGATTGATGCTTTGGATGATCAAGAGGAAATCTCAACTCCTATTGTTGAAAACCATTTTATGAATTTCTCTTGGTATGCTGATATTATTTATGTTTTTCTTAATTTGAATACACCTCCCAGTTTGACAAAAACAAAGGCAAGGTTTTTAAAGTTAAAAGCTGTAAACTATTGCATTATAGATAGATGTCTTTATTGGAAAAATGAAAGTGGTGTATTGCTTAAATTTTTGCCTAAGTTCGATGCAGAGAAGGTTAAGCACAAGTTCCATGAAGGAGAGTGTGGAGGTCATTTGTATTGGAAGACAACAACCAACAAAATTTTGAGGGATGGTTTCTATTGGCCTACTCTTTTCCATGATGTGCACAAGATGATCATAGCCTGTCATAAATGTCAACTTTTTGAAGGCAAGAGAAAACTGCTACCCCTACCTCTACATCCAATCATTTTTGAAGCTCCTTTTCAACAGTGGGGACTTGACTTCATAGGATAAATCCATCCACCATCTTCTGCCCAGCATAGATGGATTCTCACTGCCACAGACTATTTCACTAAGTGGATAGAGGCCATACCTTGCAGGCAAGCCAATGATTCTGTTATTATAAAATTCATAGAGAATAATATTCTCTCTAGATTTGGTTGTCCTACCAAGATCATCATTGATAATGCAGCAGCATTTGGATCAAAGAAGATGGTTGATTTTTGTCACAGATATCAGATAACATTGGGGCATTCCACAGCCTATTACCCTCAAGGTAATGGACTTGCAGAATTCTCAAACAAATGTTTAGTGAACATAATCAAGAAACTGTTGGAGGACAACAAAAATTCTTGGCACACAAAGCTGGTCCGTGCACTTTGGGCTGACAGATTGACTTTGAAGAAATCTATTGGAATGTCACCTTTCCAACTTGTTTATGGTACTGATGCAATTTTTCCAAACAGCCTTGGTATACCAGTGATGAAGTTGATTCAAGAGTTGCAAACTGAAGAAAATGACATGATCAGAAGAATCAATCAGACCATTCATCTTCAGCAAACCAGAGAGGAGGTTTATAACAAAGCATTACAAAAGCAGGACAACATTAAAAAGATTTTTGACAGAAGAAAAAAGGCCAGCAATTTCAATATTGGGGATAAAGTTTTAAAGTGGGACTCAAGGAGGGAAGAAAAGGGCAAGCACGGGAAATTTGACAACTTATGGCTTGGCCCTTACTCTATTCATTCAGCTGCTGGTAATAATGCATTTTTCTTGTAGGAGTTGAATGGAGAAGAATTGTTTGGAGGTCCTGTCAATGGCAGGATGCTTAATAATTACTTCTCTTGATCCATGTTATCTTCCAAAAGCCTTTTTTATCTTTTTCTCATTATAAATACTCCACCCATCATCGCATTCAAAGTTATAAAAAATAAAAAAAACAAAAAAACAAAGAAAAGAACGAAAAGAGGGAATATTGTGAAAACAAGGTATAGCCCCATACCAAAAAGAGAAACAACTTTGAAAGTGTGCAAGATAAAATGCCACTCCTTAAGAACACACTTCTAGTTATTCAAACTGTCTAATCTTGACAAATTAGCTTTAAATTTTCTGTTGATAGGATAGTGAATTCGATTTGCCAAACTGTTTAATCTTGGCTTATCAGTAGATAGTTTAAGATAGAAATTAAAGGTTCAAACATGCTTAAAATCTGAACCTAAAGTTTCAAAGAGAAAATGACTCAAATCTGTTTCAAATTCTGAGTCAAAAGATGTAAAAATCTGGTTCTGAATAGCTTAAAATCTGAACCAGTTAGCAAAGGAAAGACAGCTCAAGTAAGAGTCAAAACAGAGATGTAGAAAAGAGGAAGGAAATGCTTTCAAATTTTAGATCTCAAGCCTTCCATCTTAGTTTCAAAATTTTATGCAAAATAATGTCTATGTGTAGTTTGTTCTTCATGCCATGGATCAGCAACAAGTCAAACTGTTCAATCCTGACTTGTATGTTTTTTAATTTCTATTATAGAATTTAGAGAATAAAGTCTATTGGACAGTTTAATCCCAACAGATAGTAGTTTAGGTAGAGAATCATATGGGCTGAACTGTTTAATCTAGGTCCATGGAGAAATAAGGAGTAGAAATAGATTAGTTTTCCTGCTTTCAAAAGAATAAAATGTTGTAAAAGATTTTTCCAATCCAATTGCACTCTAATGAAGAAAAAATGTTAGATCAGTAGGATTGGGTAGGTAGAAAGATTGTATTGATGAGGTTCCATTGTTGATCCATGAATGCTAATATGTTTCATAACAAGAGAATATCATCTACAAAAAGAAAGGAAACCCAATGGATGAGGCAAACTGATCAGCCTGCCAGAGAATGCAAGTCTGAAGTTCTTGATGCCTTCAAGAAGGCACCATCCCCAAGTGGAGCCACTGTTAGGCAGCTATAAAATTTGTTATACCAAATGCTGGCTAAAACATTTTTGGAGCCTTCAAGGAAAAAAAATTTATGGCAAAAATTGTTGGCTCTTCAACACTCTCAAAATCCCTCATGCCTCTGTCTTAATCTTCACTGTTGTGCTCATTTTACATTTAGAAATCCTGCTAATTTCCAAGCCAAAGTACTGCTGCAAACACCATTTTTCCCCCTCCATCCCCTTCCAAAACTAACCTCATTTTTATCCCTCCATTTCCCATGAAAATCCCTCATTTTCATGTCTCTCCCCTTTTCCCCTTCATCAAAAAAATCCCTTTGATAAGGTTCAAGACCCTTTATTACCTTATCGAAACCCTCAAACCTTTGAAAAACATTGAAAACTTCACAAAAAATACATATTTTGGTTTAAAGGTTTAAGCCCCCTTGGGCTAAGTCTAAAACCCTTCCCCTTCATACGCCTTGGTGCTAGAACCGAGCGCTAGCCTTCCAAGTGCTTATCACATCTCCCGATCGTGATTAGCCCTTCCTCCGTAAACCCCAGTCGTATGATTTTCCATATAACCCATGGCCCCACAGTCGGGCGCCTATCCGCTTCGAATAAATTTTTCCGCCCAAGGTATAAACCTTTGTTTATATAAATTTGTCGGTTTTTTATTATATCCTATATTTGTTCACCGGTGAAAAGTTCTAGTCACTCTCTGCCGTCGATCTGATCTGCAGATCGACGACGCACAATCTATCACCCCGGTGGTCCCCGCCAGCCACTCACTATTGCAAAACCAAGCAGATTTCATCGCACCGCTTTTGAGAGGGGGCGGTTTTTTTCTAGTTCGCGGTGATTCCATACACTAGCCGACACGTGTCTTGGGCCCATTTTCAAATACCGCCTTCATCATGTGGTAAAGATTGGACATAGACTAGGCGTGATATTGACGTCCACCGTCTGATCTGAGACTGCTCATCAGACGGTGGTCACTCTCTGGAGAATCCTGTGCAATAACCACAGGTATGACACGGTCATTAAAGAATCTCCTCCATTGATCTGATTTGCAGATCGATGGCCCACACTTCATCGCCCTGATTCCTCGTCTAGTCGGCATTTCCGGACCCAAGAACTTTATTCAGAATGATTTTATTAAAAAATTTTGAAGTCCGGGCATGTTTCTAAGGTTTATTGGTGCCTGTTATCCGCCATTGATCGCGTGGGCCGATGCCATCCGACGGCCCATGTTTCTCTCGAACCCCGAACATGATTTTTGACCATTTTTCTCCGCAGCAAAGGTTTTAAACCTTTGTCTCCGATTTTTATTATTTTTTCGAATAAATGTGACCCCTTTATGTATTTATTCACCTCTTCTTCTGATCGTCAATCTCTGCGCAATCGACGACTCCGATTCAAATTCCTCTTTCGCTCTCCTCTGACCTCCTCTAAACAATTTCGATCGTTGGATGATGCCATCCAACGGCTACACTCTCCCCACATGTCCTTCCGAAGCAGTTAACCTATACATGCAGGATTTCATAATTTTTTTTGTATTTTGCAGGGTTTAAATGGTTTTTCCGCCATACTGAAGAAAATTCATAGGCTGAGGGTGAAGATCCTCTTGCCTTCGATCCATTAAAGAGAATCATTCGCAGGGTTTAAGCTCCATGTTTCATCATTGATTCATGCGGCATTGATGCCATATCACCCCTGTGCAGCCCTGCACACCAGCAAAACACAGTGATTCAAGCACAGTCAAACAGTATCAGTGTCAAAGACAGGAACGCAATAGAATTAGAAGCTTGAAGACAGATTTGCGGGGATCATGGCTAAGAATGATCATCAAAATCCTAATCCCCAGATTCAAAATAGAATTAAGGGTAAATCAAAAGATCTATCAGACAGGAAAGCCTCCACTGCCACAACCGAGGAAAATTGATCCCTCCAGCTACCACCATGCCGCCTATGCCTCAAAGCATTCATATTCGAGGTCGGAGTTATTGATCAGGATCAGATATCTGCCTCACAATGTAGCCAGAGGGTAAATTTTTTAGGCAAACTTAATGACAAAATATCAGCAGAGTTACTTTGACATCACACAGAGCCTCAAAAGTAAAAAAAATAGCTCCCACCGAGCTTAAATCTTAAATGATTTAATACAGAGGAAACCTATGTAAGTTTCTTCATCGAGCCCCCCAAGGGCCGAGGAATCATTAATTCTGTATTAATTTTCTTTGGAGATCTTTTATCAGATCTCACCTCCTCATCCTTCTATAAATACTTCTGTGGAAGATGAGAAAATGTCGGTTTGAAGAACTTTGAAATATACTTGAGCTGAAACCTCTGAGTGTAAATAGTGTTCACTGGCCCTTGGAGCTATGCTTGTGATTAGATTAGTTAAGCTGAAAAGTGAAGATGATTGCTGAACTGAAACATTGGACCTGAAGAATGTAACTGGTTTGACGTCAATAACAAGTTGTTTCTTGGGATCCTGGTCTATATCATTCGTGAAGTGCCCCTTTCTTGGTTATTTTTTTTCCTTCTATGTATGTCATATTGTTCACTATTATCTGATAAAGAACAACATTTATAGATTTAGGATTTACTGTTTACCAGTACCCCTCTCTAACTGATAAGCTTTATCTCCATGTTTTCCTCCAATTTGTTTATTTAAGAATGATTCAATACAGTTTAAGCAGTCAGGAATGCTAGCGTTCTCTCGTCCTACTGTTTTCTTTAAACATTGTTCTTGAAAGTTATTTTCATTATTTTCTTATTAAAGTTAGACTAGAAAAGTGATGATTTGCCCTGTTTCTAGCTTCTTTTCTCCAAAGGCAGATTTTGAAGGTTTCCCTTGGTGTTGACTGAAAGAATTCTAGGTTTAAAAGTACCTTATCTGATCTTAAGTTACACTTCGTTTCTCTTATGTGTTTTCATACTTTCTTAAGGTAATTATGCGGATTACGGGATTGTTTTTCAATTAAAATGCTTTAATACAAACTTGCCCAAGAATTATATGGTTAGCCCTGACCTTGGTTTGTTTTAAACAGTTACTTAAAAGGCCTTTCTTGTTTGGACTGACTATAAATCCTTGTTCAAATTATTATCAGTTTCCACCCCTCCAACACTTTATTGTTTACATTCCATCATTTTAATCTCAATAATCTTGTGATATAGATGACTTTCCCCTTGGATCACTCTTGATGTTGTTGCTCAATTAAAGCCCTGATATGACTCTATAGCCCAATGGACTAAAAACTAGCGTTATATCTATCTTTTAGTCAAAGCTATTCTATTTTATTGCAACTTCTCACCTTTGAAACTCTTTTGCACCTAGGACTTTCCACTCAAGCCATATTCATGCTCAACCATCCAAAAACAAACAAAACCCTTGGCCTTCATAACTAGCCTAACATCATTACCTAAAACTTCAAAGACAAATCCATCTTTGCACTTATTGGGGAGATCCCTCTCCGGATTCAGGAGGGCTAGATCCTAGAATCCCAAAGTGGTTGAAATAATGTTGTTTCTATGATTGGACTTTGCCAATATTGCTAATTACAGATTCCTAAAACTATGGAGTCATACAAGGATTTAATTGTTCATCAAATCTGCAAGGTTTTTCATAGGGCAAGCTAACTATATTAAGTGGATCTCTTAGATTAGATGAAATACGAAATGATAGTAAGCTGTGAAAATAGTAAAACTAAAGGGAAATTAAGAATCCTTTAACTCTACTTCAACAAGAAAAGCCTTTTAGGTAACTATTTGAGACAAACCAAAGGACAGGGCAAACCATAGACTTCTTTGGCCAGATTTTCATAAGAAAAACTTTAAGACAACATTCCAACAATCCTCGAATTACTTTCAGACAAAGAAAACATTTAATATTGACAGTCACTATAATTAAAGAGAAATTAAGAATTCTTTAATAAAAAAAAAAGACCTTTGCAGCTACAGTTTGAGATAGACCAAAGGACAGAGCATACCATAGAATTCTTTGGCTGGATTCTACTAAGTAAAATTCAAAGAAAGGCCTTAAAAAATAATGTTTCAAGCTACATAAAGGACAGGGCATACCCTATACTTCTTTGGCTTGACTCTACTGAATCATTCCCAAGGAAACAAGCTAGGTGGAACTAGAGATAAATTAAGAATTCCCTAAGCAGACCTTGCAACAGAAAACATTAAGATAAAGAAAACAAATAGAATCGGGGTGCCAAGACAGCATATCCTAATCTAAAATTTATGTTCTTTTATCAGAGAAATAATGGATAGAATGGAAAACAGAAGGAAAACATTGACAAAGAAGGATAACTTCACCATTAACATAGCTAAAGAATCCTATGAACATGCTTGTATTACTGATATTCAAAACAATTTTATTTCTCCAGTGAAATAATCTTTGTAGCTTATATTTTTCTTAAATCAAGCCTAGTAGCTCATTAACTAGCTCAGCAACTATCAATCCACCAACAAACAAACACTAAAAAATGAATAATACATGCAATATTTATCTGCAAAATGAGGAGGTGATCCTAAGCTAAGGTTTCAGATTTGTATTTATTACAGAGTTAATGCATTTTTGACCTTGAGACCATGTAAGGCGCAAGGAAAAATATCTGAGACTCAATCACTGTAATAAAAACTTCTAACTTAACTGTTGAACTAACATTGGGATATGTTTGAATTTAAGGCTTTTTCATTAAATTTTACAATAACTACTGAGTAGCTGAGAAATATCTCTGACTGTTGTAATAACTGTGATTGTCTTTGTTGAAGTGAAATGAGGTTGTAGGTGTCCAAAGTGTGCATGAGAAGTAACTGTTGTTTTACTTTAGCATTCGAATCTGTATGTTGTGCTAATCTTTGTTCGATTTGTCATTTAAACTATGTTTTAGTCTTTTAAGCTTGGATTTATATTTTAAACTTATCTTTGTCTTTTCCTGATTGTCTTACTGTTTTCTCCTTTAATTCTGCTTTCTGAGCTTTTTCTTTAATCCGTGACTCTGTATTTGATCCTTGCCTTCTAATATTTAATATTTTGATTAAAATTTTAATCCTATTTTACTTTATCTTCTTGGTGACTGTGTTTATGTATTTTCTCTTTATCGCTACACATCTACTGTACACCTTTTTATTTCTTTCCATTTTCTCTGTGGATAATCCTTTATGTCTTTAGAGGGTTCGCATAACCATCAATGTTCATGATCCATTGATGTTTATGCTGATCTTATGCCCTTGGTCCCTTTGAGTGTGTGAATGTTACTGGATCGTCATCCAGAACATTAATTTAAACAATTTTTGGACTTTGGAATATCATTAAGGCATTAATACCTTGGCCACCTGCACATTAAAACCAATGAATTAATTTAAAACCTGCGCGGGAGGGGCTTCTGCGTTTATTGGGTGTTTTCGGGCCTTAGGAGTGCTTGCAAAGGTTTATGGTGGCTGTGGGGATTCATTGCAAAGGCACAGGCCTTTGGAGCATTTGTATCAGGTGGTGGCATCAGATTTTGGCGGGAGGGAGAAAGGTGCGTTTTCGAATGCGAGGGAGGCGGTTTTCACGTGGAGTGAAGGTGGTAACCGGGTTCAGGTGGATGGATGCAATTCCATTAGATGGGTGCTGCATGGTGGAGGGTACAAATGATAAGACCGCCCATTTCGTGAAGTTTACAGTGGTTACCCCTTAGGGTTTTAGATGCGCGATACGCGATGGGGGCCGTTGGATCGAGATGATAGAGATCAACGGTGGTTGGGGGATTTGGAATGGCGGGCAAGTCAAACGATGGGGCCCGAGTTAATAAATAAGTAGAGGATCGTATTCGGAGGGTAAGGTGCAAGGTTAAAGACATAGTGGGCCAAGGCGCATAATCAAAGCGATGGGGTTTATTTATAAAGGCAAGGGTTTAATAATAAAAGAGCCCAGGTTTAAACAAATAAGTGAAAAGAGCTTATTATCATGGAGGGTTTAAGTCTCATAGGGCACAGGAATATGGTCATATGATAGCGGGGGTCTAAAACTTTAGAGTGGGGCTCTAAAATATAAATGGGTCGGTTTTATTCAATTTATAACAGGGTTTAATTAAAATAAATGGGCTCCAAATATTGTCATTTTAAGTTTTAAAACAATGTAAAAAGAACTTTCCACATTGTTTTAGTGTGAATAAGGAAGAGCGATCAAGGTGAGGGGGTTTAGTGGGGTTTTCGGAGATGAAAGTGGGTCTTAGGGTAGATGAAAAGGTCGAGAATGAAAGGGTTAAGTTCTAACATAATTTTTTCAGAGCAGGAGGACAATTTAGAGAAGGAAAAATGATATATAGTGAAAAAGGTTTCATGAAGATAATGAAGGTAGTGAGATTTCTGAAGATAGATGATAGTCAAGGAATGCTATCTTCAGCAGATTGTAGAAAATCCATAGTCACCTAGTGATACTATAAATACGGGAGACAAAAAAGTAATAAAAGAAATAATAGACTAAAATTACAACAATATGGAAAACACATTAAAAATGCAAGGAAAGAGCCCAAAATTGCTGAGCCATTTTATTAAATCTGGAGGTGAAAAACAAATACAACAGTGCCAAAAATATATAGCACTCTAACCGATGAAAGCATGTTGAAATGACCCTTAGTTTTTCACACTAAAACACTGCTCTACTGTTGTTTTTTCTCAACTCTTCCTCTGCGCTGCGCTGCTGGAAATGATGTAGCTACCTAACTTCAGACTGCTGGTTGGGATGCTTCCACTGCTTAGAAAACTCTAGGAATTTGGGAAGGTGATCCTTGCCCAAAACCCCGAAAAACCCATAAATTGTTTTCTCTAATTACAACTTTCAAAATCTGCCATTTTTTCCTAGCTCATATAGTTGTTCGCTGAGTATGCACTCCGTAAATGGGCTGATCTGATACTCAGAAAATGATGGGATTTTAACCACAGACTCTACTAAAAAAACCAAGAAAAAACCCATAAATATTTCCCCCAAAATCCAATCTTCGAATTTTGGCCTTTCTATGCTTGGCCCTCTTCTAATTTCAAATTCTACTGGGTATGCAGAGCTATAGGATGAACTGAAAGACAATGTCTGCAAATACTCCCCCAAAGCTCAAATATTGAAGGGATGAACCCTTCACTTGTGTTATCACTCGGATTGATCCTCGAGCTAAAAAAAGCAATCCTGAGGTAACGTCAAACCAAACTTTGGACTTGGTATCTAGCCCTACCAAATCAGAGAGGGATCCCTCGATAAAATCACAGACAAGAGGGATGGATGAAAAATATTTTAGGCTAACTAAAGAATACAAGGGGTTTTGATTTCAATTTTAGGGTTGGGCTCACTGAACAGGGGTTATGTCAAAGGGAATAGATCAGGGCCAAGAGGATGAAATTGCAGTCTTCTTGATGGGGAAAGGTAGGTAAAAGATTCAACATTCAAAGAGGATTAAATGATATGAAAATACTGGTGATGAGCTAGGGAAAGCATATGAAATGTATTTTCCCTAAATTGAATAAAATGAACACATTATACTGAATTTCCCAAAATAGAGCATAAATAAATATGAATTATGTCTTTAAAACTTGAAATCAAGTATATTATAGGTGTGAAATGGTTTATTAATTAACAATACATTCTAAAAAATCAATCATAGAGAAGAAACAATGTTTAAAACTCATACTACAGGGATCCCAAGAAAATAGTTGTAATTTTCCATTAATGTCTAAGCCAAAATGATACTTGATCAATACAATCTCTCCAAATAATGCCAACCATTAAAAATACTAAAAAATTACACCTTATATGCTTCAAAACCACTTCCTCTCATCCTCAGGGGTCGAATCCATGAGGTAAGGGAGTTGCTACATCAAAATCTGAACTGAAAGCTAGTGTCCAGGATGAGGAAAGTGACTCATTCCTATATTTAGAAATAGATACATTTGAATTCAAACTAATGATTTACCTAATGTATATACCTTAGGGAAAAGTAAAATATGACATTTACATTGATAAATTTCTCATTTACCCAAGTAAAAAGTAAAAAAGAGGTGAAACTTCAAAATTTACTGAAACTGGTGAAACTGTAAATTCCCTAGTAAATGCGCAGCACCATGACAAAAAAATTGACCAGTTTTGTAAGTCACTTTTAGAGGACTTTCCCTTATCCACATCAGATCCATGATAGCTCATTCAAAAGGTATCTGAGTCTAGTTTCTAGATATTATTTCACTTTCTGAAATGGTGTCCATCTTCCCTGTGAAAAACCTATTCTCCCAAGACTGGTAAACGCGCAGCACCAAGGTCAAAAAGAGGGCAGAAACATGATTTTTTGGTGGTTTTTTGCCTCTTTGAGGGAAAATTTCTCCTCCAACTATTCTAAAACTGTCTGCAATTGATGTATACATCACTAGGAACATGAGGAGGTTGACCATTTTCCATTTGGATGTCCAACAAAAGGGTGCAGTACCAGTGGCGCTACGCATTTAGCCAATTTTATGCATGCTAAACTATCAAAAAATCAAAATTTGCACAAGGTGTGCCAAAATTGGAATTTTCTTACTGATCAAGGGTTGGAGGTATGGAGGGACACCTTAGCAAGAATTTTCAACTTCTTCTCTTTTGACTCAGTCAAAGCCTGAATCTTTGCATGGGCTCGTTTGAGCTTGGCCCTTGCAATCTTGTTTCTCATGGCATAATGTTTCGCCATCTTCCTCTGAATGTCAGTGTCTTTATTTTCCTTTTCTAATAGCCCCTACAGATGCAAATTGGCTCTCTCAAGCCAAGACTCTCTATATTTAGTAATCTCAATGGAAATCAACTCACTTGGAGTAAGTTTCTTTGCTAATTCAGCCTCTTTCTGCCTTTCCTGAGCTAAAGCCTTTTTCAACCCAATTGTCCTCGGTCTCTGTCTCGGAAGCTGATCTTACTAATCATCACTATCATCACATATACCCAAGGTCTCCTCCACTATATCCTTGGCCTTTCCTGCCTCTTTCTGAGCTCTAATTGTCTTGATTTCACTGATGGTTTGCTTGGTCTTCAATTATTGATTTTCTGGCTCAAGAAATGCAATCACATACTTTTCTCTACCAAGATTAGCTTGAAGCTCACTAATCTTGGCCTCCTTGCCTCTGATCAATGCATTGGTGATTATAACCTCATCCTCATCATCAAGGTCAATCAATTGAAACTCCCACTCAATTTCATGTTTGTCCTCCTGCTCAACAATGATAGGCTCTGTAGCCTTTTCCTCGCCCTTCTCTACCTGTTTTGCTGATGAAGAAAGCATGGCCCCTTTCACACCATGTGAAGAAAACACATGCCTGTGGCATCTCTGATATGTCAAAGGAAATGACTTAATATTAGTCATTTTAGTGCAAGCTGCCTCAATGTCCCTTTCACTGCTTGATACTCTGATATCATGATGTGATGGTGACAAGTTATAGAAAGGTGATGAGGTAGGATAAACATGAGGTGAATGGATGTGAGTAGGTGATGATGTATGAATAGCAGGATGTGATGGAGAAGTGGATACATGAGGATGAGATGATGAAGGAATATCTTACTCATGATGGCTAGGTGGTGTAGTGAAAACCCCACCTATAAGGTTACTAATGCACTTCACCAAAGTCAAATTGATGAATCTACCATACTACCTCTTCCAAAGCATTGACAAGATGGCCTCACTAGTCAAGAAAAGAAGCTATGGCTGCCAAATGCCGAGCCTTTTCCACCACTCCTTGATCAAAATGATTGTCTTACATCAGCTGCAGCAGCAAGGAATTCCTTGGGATATCTTCATCTCACATGATGTGTTTACAAACCCCCAAGCCTTCATTCAACAGAATTTACCCTCCACTTCACAACCACTTGCCTCCACTCCTCCATCATCTCTCCATATGCCTTCTCCACAAATAAATTCACCCCCTATCTCTTCTCCAAATGTGCCAAGTGAAGAAGCCGACAATGGCTGTAATAATGAGCAAACAGATGAAGAAAATGAAGAAGAGGATAGTGAGGTAGAAGTTGAGGAAGATGAAGAAAATGAAAAAGAAAACAGTGAGGTAGATAGTGAGGAAGATGAAGAAAATGAAGAAGAAAATAGTTAGGTAGAAGCTGAGGAAGATGAAGGAAATGAAGAAGGGGACGGTGAGGTAGAAGCTGAGGAAGATGAAGAAGACAAGGAAGAGGACATAAATGAGCAGGAAAGTAATAATGGCCACAACAAAAAAGAAATAGATGACAACAAAAATCAGGAGGTAGATGCAAGTAAGGCAAAGGTTGAAGACATTGAGGCAAATGCAGAACTAGATAAAGATGATGAAAGTGGTGAAAATAATGAAGATTATGGTACAAAAATAGAGTTTAAAGATGAAGAAGAGCAGAGTGATGATGACCAAGGAGAGGCAGCCTCTCAAAGGGAAAACAATGAGCTACAAAAAGACCAAGATAGTCAACTAACCAAATATAGTCATGGAAATGAAGATGAGCCCCACAAGGATCAAAGTGCCTCTGACATTGAAAAAACAAAGAAGGACAGTCCTAAAGATGTTGATAGTCATGGTGGCATAAAGGATAGTAAGGGTACTTGTAAAAAGGGCAGCCAAGGACAATGTAAGGGAGATGTACACACAAATATCATCCATCAAGAGCAAAAAAATCCTAAGCCCACTAATGATCAAGCTTTGCAAGTAAAATTTGTTGTTCCTGTCACCTTTACATATCAAAGAGGAGAAAGGCACATGTTTACTACCTCCAAAGAGAAAAGGACCATGCACTGCTCCTCAACTCCAATGAGAGACAAAGGTAAACAACAAGTGGAAGAGGAAGAGGACAATAATGAAGAAGAAAAAGAATTTGAGCTCATTCACATAGACAGTGAGGATGAAAATGAGACAAAAATAGTGAACTTTATTCTACAAGACCAGAACGCATAGATCAAAGATTTGGAATTTGAGTTAGAGAGGTCTAAGGTTCTCATTCACTTTTTGCAAATGCAGAAAAAGAAAATTAGTGGCCAACTGACCATCTATGAAGCAAGGGCACTCAAATATCAAAAAGAGGCTCAAAGGTCAGAAGTGCAATTGAAGGAATACATGGGCACCTATGAATAATGTGAGGATGAAGAAGGTAAAACTAGGAGAAGACCTAGGACCATGGGTCTAAGAAAAGCATTGGCCAAGCGAAGAGAGGAAGAATCAGCCCAAACACAACATTTTCCTCTCACCAAACTCCTTGCCATGGAAATTGAGCATAATAGAGAAGCATGGCTCAAGAGAGCCAACATACATCTAGAGGCCAAACTAGAGAAGGGCAACAAAAACTTGAGCTTGCAAAGGACGATGACTGAGCATTATAAACGGAGAAATCACTTTGCAAGACAAAAGCTCAAAATTGCCGAAAATGAAGGCCTAATGCCAAATGATGAGAAATAACAAGCTAGGCTTGGTATTTTGGCCCCATTTTCTCAACAGGTATCCAAAACCTCTTGAACGGTCTACCCACCAATTTTGAGGCAAATTGGGCAACTTTTTGTTTTTTCCAAATTTTGACACCTAGGAGCATAGCACCCTAGGTGTTACGCACAAAATTGGTGCATCCTCAGCTCTCAAATTTTACATTTTTGGATTTTTCACATCACCCATAGTCTACTCACCAATTTTCATATCATTTGGAGCATTTTAACTCCCTCAAAAGGTCAAACAACATCAAAAAATTGACCTTTCTGCCTCCTTTTTAGATTAGGTGTTACACACAGAGCATTGTTTCGAGATTTGATTTTTGAGACGGTAAATGGCATCCATTCAGCACAAATCAAATTTTTTTGGAAAGTAGACTCATCAGGCTTTCCAACGAGCCATCACAGAGCCAAATCTGGTGTCGAGAAGGCCTCCAAAAGACTACTGCAACAGGGCCTCTTTCTGTGTTACATGCCTGAAAATCTTTCATTGTTTGACACGTGTTACGCTCTTGTGGATGAGTGGAAAAATGTGCATTTGACAAGTTTTCTTAGGCATGTTAGGCCTAAAAGTCAATTTTATTTCCTCTTATAGTGGAAAAAGATATTTTATTTAGATATTTTTGTGCCTTGGGCTTTGCAAAGCCTCAAGGACAAGTTATGATATCTCTCTTTGGCCAATAGGCTTCTAGATGCTCTAGTAGGCTCTCCTCTCCTCATTTGTTATATAATACATGAAGATTCATTGTAAAAAGTTGGGACTTGATGTGTTATATAGCAATACATGGTTTATGAGCTTGGAGATGATATTTGGTTTTATGAAGGGAATGAATGGCTTGTGTGGCTTGATGTTGGAGAAGCTTGCTTGCAGGATTCCATAGCTTGGTGAATGGTGATGTTTTTCTAACTTGTTAGTGTTTTCTTTTCCTCATTTTTTTTCACTCTGTTTTTTTTCTATAGATCAGAAAAGTATAGGTTGAGATATGCTCATGGAAGAACCTCAAACCTCCCGTTTGCTATAGTTTTCATGTTTTCTTCTTTTAGTTCATCTTAAGGAATTATTGATTGCTCCTTAGGCCCACTAAAACTTGTTTTTGTTTCGTGAATGGTTATTATGCTAGCTTATAAGTAATGATTCATGGTATGCCCTGCTTACTTATAGTTTTCAAAACTCTATCTTGAAGCTTTCCTATGAAGTATTGATTGATTATATTAAGACAAAGAGGATCTGTTTAGATCTTGCCCTTTGCCCATGCTCATCAACTTATTTTAGAGTTCCCGATAGTTTGATATATGCTATTTAGGAGTTCCCTCTTCATATATTGAGTTGTTTGTTTATCTTATGTGTTTTCCCCAAAATCTGAAGGTGGATTTCTAAAGTTAGGAGTTCTAATGCTTCTATGTACCACTGGTTTCTTTATCTTACATGTTTATTAGTTTGAGTATTTTTCATAGAGATTAATGGTTTTCCCTACCTCATGATTTATTTCTTAAAATTATATATTTATAAGACCTCTTAGTCATTTCACAAAACTTAATGTTCGTCACACCATCATACATCACTTTAAGGATCCACTCACCCTGTTAAATTGGCCCTGCAATACACTCTGCTTCATCATTTAGACACCCTTGACTTCATCTGATCCCATAGCCCTATTGATTTGATATTCTCTCATTCCACCTATCCTACTTGATCATATTACCCCAACCCAAAACAAACAAACAAACCTACACTTAACAACTAGCCTAAAATCAATCATCCAAAGCGAACAAGCTCACATCCTTCGCACAATAGAGAGAGCCCTCTCTGAGTCCAGGAAGGATAGGTCCTAGGACTTGAAAGATTGGTCTGATGTTACCCTATCATTTGGTCAGCCAATCTGCCAAATCATGGGACACTGACAGGTACTGGAACCAGGTTTCCGCACCCAGAGAGAGAGAGTAGGTAAGTCGAGGCAGACCTGTGTTCTCAAATTATTAGATCTTCACAGAGTAAGTCTATTCATAGGTTTGTACAGTATAATCAGTTATTAGCCATAGCGGA